>CM052544.1:7219824-7253632 GCA_028533065.1 Trachops cirrhosus
TCCTTATCGAGGGTCCTCTGGGGACAAAGCCCTCTGCTGGGTGCCGTGGAAAGCATCCAGACAGCCTCCCTCGTCCAGCCAGCTGTCACGAAGGCGTCCCTTCCCTTTGCACAGCCTCAGTTTTTGCAGCTTTCAAACAAGGCACCTGGGCTTCCTGTCCATGGGGCACCGACTCCCCTGCACTTGTGTGGGCTCCTCACGGCCGGGGGCGGGGCTGTGCTGCTTAGGCTCCAGCTGGCACCCGTGACACAGGTCGGGAGACACGTGGCTCACTCCAGAAGGGAAGCAGGTCAGAGCTGCGTGGAACTGCCTGCCCTGGCCACGCACGCAAGCCCTGGTAAGCCTGACGCTGCTGAGGCCCCCCCCACCAAAGGCGTCCGTCCGATCCAGCACCTCCCACAATGTGTAATTATAGGAAGGGCCTAAATGAAAAAGTTTTATTATGCAAAATTTCAAAACCACGCAACATAGACAGCAGAGCGTAATGAAAGCTCAGGCTCCAACCATTTGAACTCCGTCAGTTGCTGCCTGACCGTGTGGATCCCAGACATCATGTCATTTCGCCCATAAATACTTCAGGGCTGATTTGTGATTGGTAAGGGCGTTTTAGACCTATAACCACCATGCCATTATCCAGCAAAATTAAGTTATCCCTAATATTAGGTTACTTCTCTTAAAGATATCTATTTAGGGCTATTGTATTCAAATCAGCATTCAGACAAGGCTCACACATTTGTTTTGATGGTCCTTACCTTCAAGATTGCTTTTTATTTTTTAACAGGTCCCACTCCTTTCTGTGTCATTGCTTTGTTGAACACACTAGTCATTCATCATCTAGAATGCCCCACATTCTGGGTGGGACTAATTGCTTTTTTATGGTGTTACTTGATTTGTTCCTTAGTCCCCTAAATTTCCCATAAACTGGTAAGAGAGGTAGAGGCTTGATTAGGTTCAGGATGATATATATATATATTTTTAAAGGCAAGACTGTGTCAGAGTCGATGCGGTGTACTTGACATTGTGCCAGCTCAGGAAGCACAGGCGTCTGAGAACCATCCCACCTGCAGGGTAGACCAGTGAGTCCAGCGCATGTCAGCCATTCCCACTAAGATTTTCAGCATCCAAACGTGACTGTTTCCTAAACCTATTATTTCATTGAGGGCCACAAATGGAATTCTATGGTACCTTCCACATGTATTGGTGCAAATTCTTGTACAAAGAAGGAATTTTCTCAGCAACCGTTTGGTCGCCCTGAAGCACTTACACAGGCAGCAAAGGTAGAATGATGTTGGTATGTTCTCTTTAGTCGGCAATTTTTGAAGTAATGAGTTGAAGCCCTACAACCTCTCGTGGAGACGCATGATCTTTTCCTTTTTTAAAAAGATACCATTTTGAATTCATGAACTTGTATACATTTGATGTGTTTCAACCCGCTGTTCCATCATTCTTTTTTGTTGCTAAATTCTTCACATCTTCTACCAGTGGAACACCTTCAAGTTGACCCCGGGGCCCTTGGACAGGGCCCCCGAGCTCTTCACTGATTCTCAACCTGTCTGAGTTTTATTTTTTCTGGCATAAGATGGCCCAGGTTCATCCTGCACATTTCCTCCCCTCCCCTCTGCAAGAATCAGTCATTTCTCTAAGGTGCTCCGTTCTTATATCGGGAAATGGTATTTAGAGACCAAAATCCGGGCACCTAGAGGTGCTTATCACCACCAGAGCTACAAATAAATATTTTTAAGGGGAAGAAAATTATAATATTTTACATTATTTCCTATTCAAATTTCAAATTACAGGTTTTTACTTAACTTTTTAATGTCATGCCTGTTTCTTTTTTCTCTTATACTGAATATTCCTAATAAAACTAATGTGATTATTTTATGCCTATGAAATGCCTATAATAATTTCATAATATCAAGTCCAATAAGCAGCTAAGTGTGCATCTCTTCACTTTCCTCCCATTCTTAACAAAAGGCGCTTGACAATTGCCACGACCAGTTCGGGGTGGAGGTCCCTGAGTCGGGGCAAGGGGAGGAGATTAAGAAAGACACTACACAGCACAGTTAAGGAAAAGCGGGGGCCAGGTGGGGCATTGTCCTCTGATGGAGAGACAGCGATTCTGAAGGTGGTCTCCGAGTTTGTTTTATAGGGGTCGGTTAGATAAAGCTCAAAGCTGCAGGCAAAGATTGTTCCCTTCCCAGGCTATCTAACCGATAAATAAGTCTTCCGCAAAGGTTACAGTCGCAGTCAGCTGGAGCTCGCGGTTATCTATTCCCTTCTCAACCCCTGAGGGTCCGGCTGTCGTCAGCTGCTGGCTTGATCCGCTTTGCGGCTTCACCGAGCACTTGACCTGAGTGTTTGGCATCAGCCTTCACCGTCCTCCCCAACAATAATGCCAGACCCACCTTCTACCTCCTTCTTTTCACTTCACACTTATCCTGGAGATCACCCTATGTCAGTACATACAAATTATTCTTATTCCTTCTTATTGCTGCATAGAACTTCAATAAATAAATCTGCTATGATGTATTCAGCCAGTCCCCTACTATGTGGTTATTTGGTTAATGCAGGTCTCCCCCAGTTCTAGTTTTGCGTGACATTTGCTTTTATTTCTCTCTGTATCCCCTGTTCTTAGCACAGTGCCTGGGACACAGCAGATGCCCAGTAAGTGGGATGCCTGGATGTGTGAAGGTCCCTTTCAGCCCTGAAATTCCGGCCTCCTTTGACCCAGGCACAACTCAGTGAGTGACAATCCAGAGTGCCACCCTTGTTTTCTTCTCAAACCAACAATCCAGCTGCCAGGTGGCGTCTGAGGATTGGAGGGCTGTAGTAAATTGGATTACCAGCCACAGGTCTCCACTCCCCAGAATAAGAGAGTTGTACACCTCCACTCTTCGCCAATTAACTGTGTAGTGCCCTCCCACTGTGGGCACCGTACACTGCCCCACCCACTGATGTGGGGCTTGGCCAGGCAGCCCACTTTGGCCAATGGAATGTCAGTGGATGTGAAGTGAGCAGAGAACTGATTTGGTTTGGGCTTTTGTGTCTCCTGCATCAACCACGGGAAAAGCCTGGCCTGGATAATCACTGTAGAGTAATTCCAGCCAACCCATAGTGTGAAACAGAACCACCCACCTGAGCCTGGACCTCATCAACCATGCGGCAGTCCACTTGAACTGGCCCGTGAACTTGGGAATAAATGCTCACTGACAACAGCCATTGACTTGCGGGGAAGTTTGCTAAGCAGCATTATTAAGGCAATTGCTGACTGATGCTGACTGATGAATAAAAATTCTAGGTTGGTAAAGCCTCGATGTTTGACTATTCAGAGAGTCACTCTTAGCACATTCTCCACCTTGCAGAGAAGTTCCATCTCCAACAACTGAGCTCTTAGTTCTTGCCAGACACCGTGTTAAAATGAATTTGACAATGTCAGTGAACTCTGACTGACGTTGGAGAAGTGGAGGCTCTGGGAGGTCAAGAAAGTCACCTTGACAAGAAGCAGAGGAGATGGGCTTTGGACCTTCTCAATAGGGCTCCATAATCCACACTCTTAGCCACGCTCCATCCTACACAGGAAGGGCGGGTGCTCACTTTTATACTTTCCCTGCCCCCACCACTCATCCTTTCCCAGAGCCAAAGATGGTAGTCGGAGGTCTGATCATGCAGTTTGGGGAGGAAGACAGACTCGGTACTTTCAAGCCAATAGGAGGTCCCATTGGCTCCGCCGTGCCTCGTCTTCTCTCCTGGGCTATGGCTTGAGATGTAAGGGGTGCTGTGCACGTTCTCCTACATTTACAAGTAATATGTGTGTGAGTCTAGCAGCTGAGAGGCTGTGGACCCGCACAGCAACTTCAGGAAGGAAGGATCAGCAGCAACTCATATGGTCACTTGAATACGGTGACTCAGAGCCTATAAATGACTTGCTGGAGGCTTCCCCACGATGCAGTGGCTGAGCTGGGACTTGAATGCGTGTCGCCGGAATGCCAAGTGTCTTCCCCCATGACTCCACCCTCCCCACAAGGTTCACTTCCAAGAATCAGGAGGCCCTTGGGCAACACCTTCCTCGGGGCCCCGTGAGTCCTGTTTCCAAGAACTCAGTTGAGAATTCCAGCTGCACTTGCTTTGTCTGGGGTCAATGTCCTGTGGGAAAGGGTCGGCTCGGTCTTCAGAGGGGGACCAAATTTTTTGTGAGGCCTCCCTGTGGGGTTCTAATTAATGAAGACATTGTTTTGTTGTTGATGTGGTTTGTGGTTTTGCCTTTTGAAATTGAAAATCATATTTTCTTCAATTCCAGGTGTCACACGTGCTCATTTTGAGAATATTAGAAAACTAGAGAAAAGCATAAAGAGGAAAAGAACACTAGTCAGGTCCCCGCCCACCCCCGAGTCACAGCGAGGGCTTGGTGGGTTTCCTTATGTCTTCTTGTCTCCTGAGCTTCTCCAGCCCCTGAGCCTGCTCTGCACCTGGAGGCTCATCTACAGCCCGTGAGCTCTGCTACGGTTGGGTGTCTCTACCTGGGAGGCCAGTGGAAGAAAGGACAGTGTGGTCGGGGAACTTATTCCCCTGGCTCTCTCTCTGCAAGGTCACCTCTGCTGAAGGCCACTGCTCTTCTCAAGACCCCGGGGCCTAACAAGACGTTCCTTCCTGCATTTCTGAGGCTCCAGCAGCTGCCCCTGGTCTCCTTCCTTGGGGCCCAGCGGTGGCGAGGCCCCAGCTACCGCACTGTTGCCATGCCCCCACCCACTCCCACGTGTGTAAGTGGTTCCTCCCCGGGTCATCCTGGTACAAGTGTGCCATCTGTTTCCTGTTGGGAGCCTGACTGATTCACCTTGTGACTCATTGACATTTTGAGGCCTTTCCCCTGAAGCTCCCATTGCCATGACATTTTCCGAGGTTTCCAAAGCAATGTGTGAAATGGTGCCTGGAATAAACCTGGAGGTCCTGGAGGAGACGGCATTCAATTTCTGGCCTCTTCCCTGCCCCCCACCCGCCCCGCACAGAGCCCATGCCCAGGGGTCGTGATGCTCGAGCTTGCATACCTGCGCCTGCTTCCGAGCCCCTCCAGCTCCCACAGCTCCTACACCTCCATTACAGACCCTCCTTTGGCTGCCAGAATCATCTCCGTGAGGTCCCACTTGGAAAGGAAGTCATAGGGAGGAGGAAGGAGATGTGGCTGGCTCACCCAAGGCCTTTGCACATAATGACTCCTCAGACCCCCACTCACTTCCAGGATGGGTCCTACCTGCCCCTCTTGTCTGGGTTTTGCTGAGACCTCCCCTGAGAAGCTTTCTGTGAGCTCCGCACCCCGGTTAGGGGCCCTCCCTCACGGCTCTCATCACGATGTGCTCTAACGCTCTTCACGAGGCTGTGAAGCCAGGACCTGTGTCCTGCGCATGAGGCACCTGCCCTGCACCTGGCAAATGACAAGCACTCCGTACACGACACGTGTTGCCTCTTGTACCTTTGCAACATCCTCCAGTATCCATCTCCCCATCGGACCCATTTTGAAGGACTGTTTCCAGTTGGAAGAAACCTTGACTTGAATCAACTGGCCACCCTTCCTTGAATATGGTGGACATGAGATTCCACTTACCCATCCCCAGGAGCACTGATGCGATGTCGCCCCAGACAGGTGTGTTTGTGGGAGGTGGGGACCTTCATCAGAGGCCTCTGTGGGGATGAGGAAGTGGAAGGATGCAGAGGAATATAAAGGCAGGGCCAGAGGCATGGGGAAAAACTCTCTATTCCATTTTCACCCCAAAAGCCAGGCAGGTAAGAAAAACCTCAATGCCACTGCTGGTCATAGGGCAATAACCTTCAGGTGCAATTTCAGACTTCTGGGGTCACTTATGACTTTATCGTATTTAACCTTCCTTCCTAATGTGAGTCAGGGGATCTCTGTGCATTGGTGGAATAGTTAAAACCCCTCTTTGAAAAGAAACTAGGAATACCTCTATTTGCATATCCGGTTTGGGGGAACTAAGGGAGCGGAGATTTGAGGAGAGGATCCTACAGGCTGGGGTAGCAACAGGAAGAGAGACTTCTCAATTATACCTTTTGCTATTATTTTAACTTTTGAATCATCGAAATTTATAACCGATTGAAAACAAAATTGCATTAAAAATAAAACATTCCCTGAGAAGAGCCATCACCCTCAAACTTTTTTATTTTACTTTGCTCACGTAGGTGGGGCAAAGACCTCATGGGCATCTGTCCTGCCCTTGACACTCTCCAAGGGGAGAAACGGGGAGACTTGTTTATGATAGCAGTGTCCACAGACCAACGGCTTGTTTTTCGGTGGAGGGGGAGAGGGTGGCATTGTGTCAACATCTGCTTTTGCAATAGAGGCTTTGAGGAGCCCCATCTGAACCGCAAGTGCGCATGTCTTCCAGCCTGTTACTGGAAAGTGACAGGGCCCCAGTACCGATGGCTAGATACGGAATCCTCGCCGCTGCAGAGAAGGTCGGTAATCTGCAGCCAAGCCCAGGGGTAACACAGCAGCAGCAGCTGAGGAAAGAGACAGCAGACTGGCTTCCCTGCCTTCCCCTCCCCGCCCCCTCCCCCACTGGAAAGTGGGGGCCTTCTGGCCGCCCCCCACCGTGCAGGTACAGCAGGAGCTCTGCCGGTGGCCGCCTGTTGCGTGGATGACAGAACTCTGGGCAGAACACTGAGTAGAAGTATTCTGGTCACATCGCACACCCATTTTGGTTCACAAATCCCAAATCCAGTCATTCTTAATTTAGCTTAATAAGCTACGGGTAAGAAGCGATTAGTTCTCCATAAATGACGGCGGGAGGATGCTTGGCATTCACTCAGAGGAGCAGAAGAAGGGGCTCACAGCTTCGGAGAGCAATTTGCCTCTGTCGGGAGGACTCCTGCTCCCCGCCTGGCGCAAACTGGGGGCCTCCGAGCCCACTTCCAAATGGCCGCTAGAATCACTGTACTGGCAGAAATGTGTAAAGCTACTCCGATCAGAGATGGCCGAAGTCCTAGAGAACTTGGACTCTGTGGTGGAAAAGATCACTCATCCCAATTGTGCGTTTTCCTGGTGGAAAGCAACCCTTGAAAGGAGGAAGGTCCTTCTGACATACCAGCTTTGGCCTGTGGGATGACTTTTCTAGAAAGAACTTGCCACGGGAGCTGCTAACACTGGGGGAAATCTTTACACCAGGAGCTTTAAATGCTGCCAGTAATGAGTAGCTCTACCCCTTCCTTCCATTTCTAACCACAGCCAAGCTTTCCCTGGCCAGGATGGTGGCGCATTTGACGCGATGGTTTTAGACCTTCTTGCTTCTGGTCCTCTCAGCCCTTTTGTTCCGGGATCCTGCCAGCACATGCCCTGCGTTTTCCTGTCTCTTAGGTCTAATTCCACACCGCTCGTTGGACTCTGGGACCCTCCTGGGTTTCCCCAGCTCGGGTGATCTCATGCTCTCATTCATCACATGTCCCCCTCTCTTGTTCTCCCTGTACCTGTGTATTTCAGGCACCCACTCACCCGACCCACCTCCAGTTCCACCTCCAGCTCCAGGGGACAAGAGCAGAGGTGGGATGCGGTAAAATGAAATCCTCAGGCTCTTGAAATCAAACGCCTCTGTTCCCTGGCCTGCCGTAGTTAATCCTCATGTATGCTTAGGAACAAGTCTGGGTTCAGCTATGTGGTTTGGATCTGCACTTGCCAGAAACTGAGAATATGTGTGCATCTAGGGTTGACAGTTGCTTAAATAATAAATTATTTCCCTGTCACTCGGGACAGCCATTGTCCACTACTCTAACCACCTAGACCCCTTCCCTGGAACTCCCTGGACCTTCCCTTTAACCTTCAACTTCAGGGCAACAGCTGGCCAAGCAGGGGTGGTGGTGGAGGGATAGGGCCCCTGTTCTGTGTACCCTGACCAACAGCCATTCCGATCAGTTGATATCTCCGCCATACTAGTTGTTAAACATATTAAATATCAGCGCTGCCAGGTGATCCTCAGCCTTAAAGATTTCCATATAAAAATATGAAAAAAAAATCAAAAGCCGGACACCTGACTGCTGTGCCAGAAGCTCCCAGCCAGAAGCTTCTTTTCTTCAAAGGCTGCCCCAGAGGCACGAAGGTTTGTTTGCAGCAAGCACATGATTTAGTAAACATTGCTCTTTGCCAGATCCCCAGGGGCCTTGAATGTTGGGTGTTAATAAAGCTCCAGTCATTATTAGGCATGTGGTCTATGTAGGTCATTGCCAAGTACAGGCGTGATGGAAAGCAAAGAAAACATTCTAAGCCCCAGACAGCCTGTGGGTGAGGAATTGCAACCCTTTCTCCAAACAGGAAACATGCCTGAATCTCTTTTTCTCTCTTTTGTCTCCCAGAAGGACTTGCTTTCTTCACCTGCAAAATAAGGGTCCTGTGAATGACCCCCTTTCATTTACCAGGGTCTCGGGGGTTTTGACAAGCAATAGGCCTCTTAGAAGAAAGTGAGGACCCCCACTGGGGGGATAGTATTGGGAGATTGAGCCTCACCCCGTAGCATTCGATTTCCAGTCGCTGTGGTTGGCTCTGCTTTACTTCCCAGCCCGAGATGGAGTTCAACCACACGCGGGAGCAGGAAACAGCCCCAGGAGTTCAAGGTCTCCCCTGGAGGAAACAGCAGAGGTGCACTTCCGGTTCTGCCTGGGCTCGGGCTTTTCGCAGACGCTCACAGGAAGAGGACTTGTGTCAAGCTTTCTGCCGTTTGGACGGAGTTCAGGATTGTTCTTTGGGGAGACCTCTTCCTGAGCGGTAGGGAACGCACGCACTTCCCCAGCACCCTGAGAAGGCCTCTGCGCAGGCAGGAGAGGGAGCTGGATGGGGGTGGGAGGGAGGCTGGGCCACGGGTTGGGGGGCGCAGGGTTGGGCTGGAAGTGTCTGGGGGGATTGCTGGATCCCAATTGAGTCGGAAGCTCCCAGGGAAGAAGGAAGAGCTAGGGCAGGACCGAGTGGCGAATCTGCCTGTGCAGGAAGTTTCCAGGCTAGTCGTGCCCTCTGGACCTGGAGAGAAAGGGAAGCCACGGGGAGAGAGAGCAGGAGGAGCCAAAGGCAGGCCATGCTGGAGGGAGGGACGGAGCCATAGGGTTTCTGGGACAGTGGAGCCCGAACTGAGCTCTGGGCATTCTCCTTTTTTTTTAGAAAAAGAAAAACTCAGCTAATATGCATTTCCTCCTGTTTTGCAGAATATTTGGGGTGGACCCCTGCAGCTCTAGGCTTGTTTGTGTAAGCCTTTGTAGCCCTTGTTTGGCGCGAGGCACTCCCCCGGAGTTTGACAAGTTCTAACTCATCCCCACGGCGATGGGAGAAACTCTGGTGACGCCCATTTTACAGCAGGGAAACCGAGGCTCAGAAGGGCTCCTCAGCCTGCCCGAGGTGAGGAGGAGCCGGGACTGGGCCCCGGGCAGCCCGGCCTCCAAGTCTGTGTTCTCCTCCCTCGACTTGATTTTTCTTTAAATAGACTTTTTTTTTTTCAGAACGGTTTTCGATTTGCAGAAAAATTGAGTGGAGAGTGCAGAGGGCGCCAATGCGTTCCACGCACGTCCGGTTTCCCTCCACAGGAACACCTTACATTAGCATGGTGCCTTTGTTACAGCTAGTGAACTAGTACTGATACACTATTATTCACCAAAGTCCATAGTTTATCTGGATTGCCTTCATTCTCCCTGATGTCTTTCTGCGTTCCAGGATCCCAACCAGAAGACTCTACACGTACCCCTCATGTCTCCTCAGACTCCACTGGGCTCTGGCAGTCGCTCTGGCTTTCCTTGTCTTCGAGAACCTTGCTGGTTCTGCGGCGTGCTGGTCAGATGTTTTGGGGTGTGACTGCTGAGGCTCAGCCCTTGACCTTCGATAGTCACAGCGAGCTCTCCCGAGATCGGTGCACACCGCCCAGGGACGTCTGTGTTGGTTCTGCCGCGAGCTGGCCGAATTCCACGCTAGGTATTGTTTTCTTACATGTTTGTTTCTTTCCAGAAGGAAGAAGGGACTTCTGTTTTATAGTTGTGCCGAGTCATCTGGTTCCAATGAAAATGAATAATCTTAACCCAGACTCTCAGGCTGGCGTGAGGCCTTCGGTCTGTGCTGGTCTCCGTAGCACGGGGCTGCAGCCTGCCTCGGGCCTCTTCAGCCCTGCGGCCTAGCCTGTCTATCCCTGTTAAGACTTGGACCCTGGCCCTGGCTGGTGTGTGGCTCAGTGGATTGAGTGCCTGCCTGCGAACCAAAGGGTTGCTGGTTTGATTCCCAGTCAGGGCAGAGGCCTGGGTTTCGGGGCCAGGTAGGTCCTCAGTGGGGGGTGCATGGGAGGCAACCACACATTGCTGTTTCTCTCCCTCTCTTTCTGCTTCCCTTCCCCTCTCTAAATATAAATAAATAAAATCTTAAAAAAAAAGACTTGGACCCTGGCACCGAAAACACAGAGGGAACACTGTCAGGGACTTGGCCCCAAGGGGCTCTGTCCTACCCACTCGTCCATCATCTGGTTCTTCTTGCCTCCCCGCAGCCAATGCTTCCTCGTGCCTTTGTCACTCAACCGAAAGCCACAGCCCGCCCCCGACCCCGGGCTCCGCCTCTGCAGCCCTCCAGGCCTCCGTGGAGCATCTCCTCAGGGAGCCCTGCACGTGCACGTGACAGGGGCTCCCCCACTCCCACAGGGGCTGCCCTGGCAGGTGGACCCGCCATTTCGTGTGTCAGACCACACCGTCCTAGGCACCCTTACCCCATCCATTCCGGGGACACGCTCCTTGGATCTTCCCAGGGAGAACGGTGATCATAAAGATGTTTACCCGTGAGAGAAGTGCTTGGGATATGGTCTCGAGATGATAAAAATACACACAACCTTTTAAAACCATGGCAACACGAGAGGCAGGAATGCTGCAAATCACAGTGCATTTGAACTACAGCTCCAGGCTGCAGGTTTGGAAATAAAGTTTATCCAGAAAACAGCTGGAGGGAATGGGGTCCTGCCTTCGTCGTCCCCTGTATTGTGTCCCGGCTCAGAGCGACCAGTGTTTGCTGGCTCTGTGAATGAAGGAAGGTTGCAAAGGTGCTTCTCCTTCTGCGCTTCTCTCCATGCCTCGCCCTTCTCTCCTTCAGTCTGGACAGATAGTTAACAGCTTCATGGCTCCAGTTACCTCCCCAACCTTCTCTGGTGCTTCTGGCCTCATTCTTCACCTTCTCTGCACCCACACCCTTTGCCACGTGACTTTGCGGGTCCTCCCACAGGCTTGGGAGGGGAACACTGCCCTGCCCTTTGACTTTGGGCTTGGCGGGGGGTGTTAGCAGACGTGACACATACTGTGGTTTGCAATGTACTCTTGTGATTGGGCGTGCCCTCTTGCACCTCTGCCATCGCCGAGGGAAGAGCATGTCCCAGCTGGCTTGCTTGTCCCGGGAGGACGAGGCATATGGAACAGACCTGGACCCAAACTGCAGCCTAGAACCCAACCCAGCTGATCCCAGCCAAGATCAGCCAAGCCCCAGATGACCTGCAAAGTATGAATGAGAAACAGATACTTGGTCATAAGCTCCTGAGCTTTCGAGTGGCTTGGTACCCAGGAATAGCTAAGAGATCTATAACTCCACCTTCTAGTCCCTCTTGGAAACGCACACAGGAGGAAGCTTTCTGGGCAAAGGAGCCTTCACATGAAATTCCGTCCTCAGAGTCCGTTCCTTACTTCTGTGAGCCTTGCCGGTGCTGTCGCAATCCCCGTGACTCACCTCTCCCGGACAGCATTCATGGGTTAGTAATAGCGGTCATTACCCTTCACCTGGGGTTTGTGAGCCGCAGGTGGCTGCAGCGCACAACAAGCCTGCGAGGTGGGTAGACCGGGATTGCTGTGTTCGTTCTGCAAAGAGAAAATGAAAACCTCAGACAAGCTGGGTGACTCACCAGGACGGAGCAGGAGGCGACGGTCTGATGGGAGGATGAGATTAGAGGTTCCCCATCCCCCGGGGGAAGTCACGTGTGTGGGGTGCACACCCTTGGGTGTGTGTTTTAATTTTTATAAAAAGGGAGATGACGCCAATTGGAGAGAAATAGGGAAATGCAAAGAGCATTAAAAAATAAAATTCCCATTCTACCTAATAGTATTCTGATTTATTTCTCTTTACTTCTTTCAGTACATTATTTTAATATACTTTTAAGTTAGAATCATACTGTATATATGACACTTAAAGTCTCATTCGTCCAAGTATTCTCTATTGGTGTAACGTAGCTTGTTTCTAATTTTGTTCACCATTAGCAACAATGTTTTGGTGCCCTTGCCGGGTAGCTCAGTTGGTTAGAGTGTCGTCCTGATGCACCAAGGTTGTGGGTTCAATCTCCAGTCAGCGTGCATACAAGAATTAACCAATGGATGCATAAATAAGTGAAACAGAAAAAATCCGTGTCTCTTTCTCTTTTTCTCTTTCTCATCAATAAAAAAACCAAACAAACAATGTTTTGGTGAACATTCTTGTTGGTACAGGACAAGATTTATGCACTTAGTACATGGTACATGGTATGTTCTTATTAAATGGTACCCAGTATAAGCACCTGTCTAAATCCCCTATGGTTTCCTTCGAATAAACTTGCAGACAAAGTTCTGGGTTAATGAGCTGACATCTAAAGAGTTTTTAATGCCTGTTGTCAAGTGGCTTTCCAGAAAGGACCGCCCAGTTTCTGTCCCTGAGGACGGTGGGGGTTGTTCATCTCACAGTCTCCTCGCCAGCACTGAGTATTTTCTTTACAGCAAAGCATTGCTAATTGGATCCAGGAAAAATAGTAATTCATTGGCACAGTTATGATTATTAGTGAGGCTGAACATTCCTGCATAATTATTCACCGTCAGTAACAGGATGACTCAGGGTGGGGCCTGTGGGCCTGAGCCAAAAAAAATAAACAGTTTTCCATGAATGAGGATCAGAGGTGGGCCCGGCTGCGGGCGTGAGTAGATTGCTGAGGCGTGGCGTTGAAGCTGTTGATTGTATGGACAGGGGTTTGTTCCTAGTCCTTTCTTGCTCCTTTGCAAGTGCTTTCAAAAGGACAAAATTCTGGGGTAGGAGTGAGATTTGGGAGTACGTATTGGGGGGATAGTACTGAGCCAGGGGTGCTGGGCTGTAGAGCCGACCAGACAGTCAGTGAGAACCCTCATCAGCAGGAGAAGCTGAGAGCACAATCCCGGGTCAGCAGTTTTGGGGCTGGGGCTGCTGGTGGTGCCCTCACGCCTCCCCTGTCCCCTCGCCACCCCAGGCCCACACTGGTGGCCCTCGGAGGCTCAGGGGTGTGTTTCGACTCTGCAGACCCTTCTGTTCCCAGGGAGAAGGCAGGGATGTGAACTCAAGCTTTCCTATTTGACTCAGATACTAGACTGGCTGAACTGGATTAAGCCCGCACACACCCCCAGTTTCTTTTCCTCCAGGCCTGGCTGAGACCTTCTCTGTCCCTCCCTGGGTGAGGAGCCCCGCCCTGACCTGGAGCGTGCTGGTTGCACTAACTGCCCTGCACTATAATGTTGCATTCACAGTTCAGACTCCTCTGCCTGATACGAGCTACTCCAGCATGGAGCTAGAGTTTCATTATCTTTGTACCTTCAGCAGCTAAGAGTGTGGGAGTGAATGAATGAAGGAATGAATGCCCCTGGTGTATCCAGACAGCACCAAGAATAGACTAGGGCCTTGAAACCTGGTTGGGAGAAATAGTCCCAGTTCATTCATTTTATTTTTTTAAGAGAGGGGAGGGGAAAGAGAAAGAGTGGGAGAGAAACATCAATCAGTTGCCTCTTGCACGTGCCTGACCAGGGACTGAACCTGCAACCCAGGCATGTGCCCTGACCGGGAATCAAACCAGCGACATTTTGCTTTTCGGGAAGATGCCCAACCAACTGAGCCACACTGGTCAGGGCCTGAGTTCATTCTTTACTAACACGTTTCGTGATGGAGTTTGGTTAGATGAAGAACTTACAACTCGGATATCAGGCCCTGTGGCTGGTTGGGTTTGGGACAGAGACCGCCCCACACACCCCTGTGCCCTGAAGGTTTCTTTGTTTGCTCTGAGTTCACTTTACATGTATATATATTTTTTAAATTAAATGTGTTAGGGTGACACTGTTTGTGATTTGACTTTACGCTGAGAGCAGGTCTCAGTGGAGGCAGGATTTTTTTCTTTTGTACCATCAGCCCAGCTTTCTTGTAAGGCAATGCTGCTGGAACTTAGGACTGAGCTTCAGAACTGTCTGCAGTGCTTGTTGAAACCCAGAAAGCTGCTCTGTGCCCCAGAGTTTCTGCTGCAGCATCTCTAACAAGGGCCCACTTGATGCTGGTGCTGCGGGCCCGGGACCACACTTCGAGAACCACTGGCCTAAAAGTTTTTATCTGGCCCCTGGGCAAGGTGCCAGGTCGACCTTCCCCCCACCCCGCCCCCGCCAGTCCAAGGAGCTGGGTGTATCCACCCGGGGCCACGTGCCAGGGCCCAGCTCTGCTCGTCCCCACGTCGGACTTGGACTGTGTCTCTCCTTGGCCGTCTGCACGGACGGGGGGGGACCCTCCCCGTCTGCGTTAAAAGGGCCTAAAAATCACTGCTGCCGGTCTGAGACTTGGTCAGGGCACTTCCTGGCTTTCTGGGGAAGCACGTGGAGTGTCAGAGAAGAGAATTTCACATCCTGGGAGAACCCTAAGCTCTAGGACCCAAGTTTTGTATGGAGGCAGCAGCCAGGCGCCTCACCCGCCCCCTTCCAGAGGCCAAACAGAGGGACACCTGGCTGTCGTCTGCAAGGGTTTCCGTGTGCTCTCCACTTGCCCAGTCTGGGCCTGATCCCACATCCTCTTCCTTCCGTGAGCTTTACAGGACAGGTGAGAACCTGGGCTGAGGTTTGCTTTCCAGCAGCTTCCCCATCACCATCCAAGCAAAGTCCAAACTCTCGACCGTGGCCGGAGCCTGCCTGGCACGCGGACTGGGTCTCCCACCTCTCCCACTCACTGGCTCCACGCTGACACGCTGGGCTCCCCGCCACCCCTCAGACACCAGCTCGTTCCCCCTTGAAGCTCTGCAGTCACTCTGCCTACGAAGCGGGGGCCCCGGTGGGACACACGGCTGGCTGTTCAGGCGTCGGTCTTCCAGAGAGAGCTTCCTGTTCACCCTCCACGAAGCAGCCCTGCCTCCCACAGATTCCTTCTGTCCCTATCTTTACAGCACTTGTCACCATCTGACACCACCTCCAGAGTGTAAGCCCCACGGAGGCTGGAACCGTGTCTGCCGTTCCCAGATGTCCCCAGCACCCGGAGCGGGCCTGGCACAAGCATCCGTGTTTGATAAAGATTTTCGAATGAACGTGTGGCCTCTGCCAGTACACCACGGAAGGCAGGGACAGAGATCCTTAAATGACGCATCCCAGACCGTGGCCCTAAAATGCAGAATCGGGCTCCAGGTTTACTTCCTAACAGCTTGTTCAGATGGGAGGAGCCTGCCCCGCATATTAGGTTTCCATCCCCACGCCCACGGCTCTGGACAGGCCCATCAACCCGTGTTGTCCTGACCTGCCTCGCCTGCCACATCTGTGTTGACACCCCCAAGGACGCGTCAGGCCTCTGGCGCAGTAGCTGCTGGGAAAGTGCTGAGTGGGGACAAGGGTGTGACAACTTCGAGGTTTGGGGATGGTCGCACTTCCTTATGGCTTTAAAATCTGCATGTGGCCCTTAGTTTGAGTTGAGCTTTCCATTCTTGTCATTTAGAAAGATGAAGCATTGTTTCACTTCTTCGTAAGCTTAAGGCAAGCCCACCATGGCTAACGTCTGAGGCATTACGTCGGAGAAAGGAATTCTGGAACTTCAGGTCCTGCTCGGGGATCCTCACCTTGGTCATTTCTATGCCTCTGATGCCCACGGACACAGTTGTCTGCTGTCTTCTCGAGGGGGCGGGACTTCTGCCGGGCACTACGGGATTGGCATGAGAACGAAAGAACAGTTTTGGGTCCACATTCCCAGTGCCAGGAACAGCTGAGGGAGGATGTTGAAATGCAACTTTAGCTGGCTTCAGACTGGAGAGTTCTGAGCCTCCCACGTGGCCTCAAAGAGAATCTCCCATAGTTACCTGGCCTTCCGTTTTTCACCTGGGCAGGAAATTAAAGGAGTGAAGTCCTGCAGGTGAAGCCCTTGGGAGTAGGGTTGCCAAATAACTCCGGTGAATAAAAAGATAGGACGCCCAGTTTCATCTGAATTTTGGATAAGCAACAAAAAGTGTTTTAGTATAAGTATAGCCCATGAGATATTGGAGACCTGCTTACACTGAAGAACTGTTCATCACCTGTGCGCCTTCTCTTTTATCTGGCCACCCCACTTTGAGGGAGGGTCTGCGCTTGCTCTTCGAGTCCTTGGTCCCGGGACCGCAGGGACAGCAGGACTGTGTGCACGGGCCCGAACCCGTTTTACGCAACAAACGAGAAATGTTTTGCTATGAGTCTCCCCTCACTCCCATCCCTTTCCCCTCCCTCCCGGCCCCGGCCTGTGGGTCAGGGGCAATAGATGGATGGGACCTTAAGGAACCATCTCCCTGGGCTGTAGACGCACTGCCGCCCACACAGCCACACTCCTTGGACTCCGCAGGGCATGAACCAAAGGTGTGCATGCCAGAAAAAGTCTCAGGTCCTAAGACAAACCGGGACAGAAATGTTTTCTAGCAGCTGGGAGCATTTGATTCTTAGATCAAGGGCGCAGGAGACCCAGAACTCTCCTTCTATCCAGGGCCGAATTCCTGTGTCAGCTTATTTATTGTGGTGTTACTAAATGCCACTCTCATTACTAATAATACCTTGCACTCCTGTTGTGCTTTTCATCCAGGGATCTCTAGGCGCTGCGCTAACATGAAGTAGCACAGTGCTGTCATCCCTGGATTATGTAATTATACAGAGTGCTTCTTCGAGGTAGAACAAGCTGACCTTCATGGAACAGATCTGGGCAGGAGATAGAAATACTTGGGTCCCAACCTGAGCTGGGTGATAGACATGTGAGTACGTGTTCACTGCTCAGCCCTATTACACTGTTAGCCTTCTTCTTAAAAAAAAAAAAAATCCCCAGCATTTAGCACAGTGACTGGAACACAGCAGGTTCTCAATAAACGTTTGCTAAGCGAATGAATGAGTGATGAGCAAATGAACCCGGAAGTAAATTGGGGGTTCCTTCCTTTGCTGTCTTTTCTCGTGGGTGGGCTGTGCATCTTCTGCAACATACGCTCAGATCGTCCTGCCTTTCTGGGCGTGGAGCTGTCCTGGTGCCTCCACTCCCAGCAGCCCCTGCGTGTCCTTATCAGAGGAGCACCCACAGGATGCTGGAGCAGCTCTGGCCGCATGTCCTGTATGCCCCGCCCTGCAGCCCTTAACCAATGGCTGAGGAGTGTGGGGGCTAGAGACTCTCCAGCTCCCTCATCCCGAAGGGGAGGCTTAGGTGTGACCTACACACTGTGCCCTGAGGGGCCACGCCAACATTGACTCCCTGGAGACTCAGCCTAATGTCACACTCTGGTTTGTTCCCCTTCCCTTCCCAGTCCTGCCTCCCTGCCCTGCAGGACACTCGACATTGACAACACCTCCTAATCAGTCACTTTCACTCGCATCTTCTCCCAGGGGCTGCTTTGGGGGACCCAGCTTGAAACCAGAGTATTTTGATTTCCTGGCACGTTTTCCCGATGGCAGTAGCTCTTTTTCCTGCACCAGGAATGGTCTTCTAATAGAAAAAACAGCAGCAGCAGCAGCAACAACCAATCTTACTATGGGATGAGAAGCACTAGAAGATGAGGAACAGTTAGGACTGGACACCCACTGGGACCAGGATATAGAATTTCAGCCTGGAATTGTCTTGAGCCAAGACAGCACAGCTACAGATCACTGCAAAGCAAGCTTCAAATGCTTACGCACACGAGCACAGGGCCCTTCTCAGAGGCTCTCCTATAAGAGGGCTGGCTATCTTCAAACAAACCTCGGCAAGACCCAGGAGTCAAGATCAGCAGTTGCTAAGTAACCGAGGCGAACCCTATGAAGGGAGGTCAGGACTAGATCAAGAGGTTCTGGTAGCAAAATGGTTGGTGTGTGGGGTGGGGAGGGTGCAGGGAAGCTGAGTCCGAGTGAGGGGTCAGTGACCACATTTCCACAAAAAGACTTTTAAAGCATCATTGCTGCATTCCTTGGGGCTTTCCGGTCCCAAAACTTCCCGTTCTTAGAGATCAAGTTCAGATGCTGGGAGGGGCTATCCCTCCTCCCATTCGAGGGCTTCAGGTGGATGAGATGGAATGGCATTTAATAACCTTCCTGGCTGTACTCTAAGGACAACGGCAGGGCCGGGGTCCCTGTGTACTCAGAGGTTTTATTGGTTTGTTATATTTGAAAGGGCTCTGGTGATATGGCTGTAACCTAATTCGGAGGAAAACATTTATTATTAACATCGGTTTAACACTTAACTTTCTCGGGTATATGTGGATGACACAGTCGTACATCTGCCTTTTTATAGTGCTTCTCCACAGAGCACAAGACCTTGTGGCTGACACCTCATAGATCATCAAAATTAAGACCTCCAGGCAGACAGAGAAAGTAGGGCGGGGATGGGGTGGGGACAGCGACTGGCCGAGACTCTAACGGTTTCCAAGTTAACTTTCCTTCAGAGAGAGCGCATTTCCATTAAGGAGCAAATCATTCTTTCTTCTCCTTCTCCTTCTTTTTAAATTATTAATGGAAACCCCTTTGCACTGGAAGTTATTTTCAAATGGAATCTTACACTGGGTATTATACAGCAGCAACATACTTTTACAGAGATTAAAGTTACACACCGAGAATGTACAGTAGCCCAGGCAAAATCATTTGCACTATTAAAAACGCTCTCACCACATACACTCTGAAGAGCTGTGACCTTCTCTCACCTATAAACAATGATTGCCATAATACATTTTAATACCAGTTATAAATTCCATATTTGCCTAAGAAATAGTCATCTCTGATCTACCTGCAGTGTACGAAGAAGATGTATTTAAGCATAATTATGTTTCCTTTAACTAGGAAACAATGGATCTAACACCAATTGCAAAGGCAGGCGATCAGTGCATATTATGAAGAAAATGACGGGAAAAGCAACAGGTAAGTCCGGGGAAAAGCACAGGCTGTACTTTTAATTTGGTACCTCCCAGTGGTACATCATGAATATAAAATTCACCTTTGTAAAAATAATTTGTTTGCTGTAAAATTAGAAATCATCCTTGGCTATCCAACCCTTCAAGGATCAGGGTATCAGGGTCTCGTAGAATCCGTGTGACGCCGGCCACCTTCGGGAACTAAAAGAGCTCTCTCAACCATAGAACAGGTGCAGTGGGAACTGGTTCCGTCCAATGCCGCTGGCAAATGACAAGCCAAGAAATTGATGCACCGTGACTGCAGGGGCTGAAATGAATCGAGGTGTGGCTGCCAGATGCCCGTGCTTCCTCACCGCGCCCCTCCATAAAAACATTTCTGCTTATAAGTTGGTTTAATAAAATACAAATTATTGATACAGTCAATACAAATACTGAGCTCATGATGAAGTTTCATCAACTAGAACTATAAATGCATTGCATGCACCTGACAGCATTTTAAAAGGAGGGAAACCTGAATCGTGTGATTCTTACAGGCTCCCATGGACTTGGGAAATGCTCTGGGACTTACAGATGCCCTCACTCTCCTAGGAAAGACTGTCGGTGAATTCCAGCAGGAAGGGAAGGTTGAGTTCACGCTATCCACCAACAGCATGCTCGTCTGTTGATTTCAATCCAATTTATTTCAGCTTGGTGCAGCCGATGGCTCTGCTCGTAGAGCTTGACAGAGGTCTCCTTCTGAAGTGCTCTTCCATAGCTCTGAGTGGTCCTCGTGAGTCATCAGCTGAACACTGTTTCAAAGAACTACCCTTGCAAGGCCCCCCCTGTGAAGACTAAAGGGGAGGGGACTGGAAGCACATTCTCAGGTAATTCGGGCAACCCGGAATGGTGCTCCCCTCTCTCGGGAACTGTGGATAGAGGCCCGGCTTTGCTAGATGTCTGTTGACTTGTAGGTACAAAAGCCAAATGTTCTGGAGCTAAGATCATTCAATTTCAGTGCATCTGAAAATATGTAGGTTGCTCTTAGTCATTGAATGTATGCAATTAGCTAGTGGATGGCTTTCAAAGAAGGAGCAAATTATTCTTAACATGTAGACATCCTGTTTCCGTGGCAACCCACACCACCTTGAAAGGCATGGTCCGCAGTGGCCAGACAGCCAAGTGCTGCTTCCTCCCTGAACTCAGAGATGGGGGTCAGCCAGCCAGGGGGTCAACCTCCAACTGCTTGGCATTCAACACCCCAGCTCCCCCATGTTAAAGCCAGAATGAATTTGGAAACCAGAAAGCCAGCATGAAAGCTGGTTCTTCATCTTTCAGAAACAGAGATGATATTATCATTGCGTCAGAATCCTTGATGGAGACTTAAAAATGATATCAACAGAAAACGATGAATAAAAGAAGATTATGGTTGATTTTTTTAAACTGAACTTCCCTCCGAGGTCCAGCCTTGTCTGGCACTTTGGGGTCCCTTTAGCCTGCCTATAAAGAGAGGAACAGGAGACCGTAGTTGTGTGGTTTCATATGCTCTTACACCCAAGAACCCCACCTTTTCTCACTCAAGTTGGCCAAGTGTGACAACCGGAAGAGAGTCTTTCTCCTGCTCTTCAGCAGAAATCGAGTCTGCCCACTTGATCTGGGCCACACAACCTACTATGCAACCAAGGATCCTGACCTTTGTGACATGAGGGAGTGACAATTATTGTCCCTCAGCCCTGGGACCAGTAGCATTCTTGAAGATGAAAAAGAGAACCTAGAAAAAGAAAACTCCCTGAGAAGTGGGGAATCCTTGCCTGCCATTTGGGGAATTCTTGCGTCTTTCCCACCGACAAAGTGGCTGCGGTTCGCTCTATACTGTCAGCAATTAACTGCTGGGACCCTCTTCCTTCTCTTGTCAACCATGTGACATTATCTCCACCACACGACATTGGCATCGTGCATCAAATGCAGGCCCATTGGTCTCCAAGCAATAATATGTCCGGGGAGAAACGAAGCATTATTACCCAAAAAGGAAACAGGAGAGGAAAGAGAGTCCCGCCCCCTGCTGTGGCTGGTCGCC
Organism: Trachops cirrhosus; assembly: GCA_028533065.1. Lineage (NCBI taxonomy): Eukaryota > Metazoa > Chordata > Mammalia > Chiroptera > Phyllostomidae > Trachops > Trachops cirrhosus. The sequence goes on from CM052544.1 coordinate 7,240,972, forward strand.
GAGATGCCTGGGAAGGCGCTGTCTGTCAGGAGAGGGAAAGACGGCAGAGCAAGCCTTCCGCGTTCTGGGGAAATGAAAAACAGCCTGGAGAGAAGCGGGTGACCGCGACTGCCAGCATGATGGACACAGCTGCCTTCAGCCTGGCTTTCCTTCACCGATGTCCCTTCTTCAAGTCCAGTCTGATCGGTGGCAGTCAATATCTGGCTAAACTTTTGTTACTCTTTGTTTTAACTGCTAATGATTGTACATTTAAGTTTGTGTCTGCAGAACTGTTTGTGTGAAGAAACCAAACTGGGTATCAAAGCACCAGTACAGAGGTCCCTATGGCAGCTGGGTCTGGGGTTTCTGCTTGTAACCTTCATGCTCAGAGAGGGAAGACATGGCTCCTGTCTGACATAACCCTCGAGGGGGTGGCTAGTCAGAGGGCACACACTACTTGGGAACAAGGGTGACTAGCATTGCTGGTCACAAAGGTGGCCGAGCAGGAAGAGATTGTCAGGTGACGGACGCGCCAGTCGGGGCCGATGTAAAACTGCCGGCCATTGTTGCATCCACCGCCTCCTTGTTCCCGGACCTTGAGCAAAGTGCGTATCTCCTGTGCCCTTCCCTCCTCGGTGCGCTCCCCAGGCCCTCCACCGCTCCCGTGACCCTGCTGTCCTCTCCTACCTACATAAACACCCACGGGGAGTTGTCACTTTCCTGGTCCTGGATGTCCTTCCTTCCTGCTGACGTGTGCAGGCTGCTGTTCCGGATGCAAAGGGCTTTCCCTTTGACCCAGTGAACCTGCTGGGCGGCGCCTTTCCAGGCAGCGGGTGGGACAGCTTTTGAGTCACCCTGAGAAGGACGAGGTGTGGGGGGTGGCGAAGGGACACCGTTTCTAAGAATGTAGCCTGGAGGCAGAGCTGGGTCAAGTGTGCACACACACGCACGCACACACGCACACCCCAAGCCATGCCAAGGCGCAACAGGCTGGCTTCCTGTGCAACACGTCCGAGCTCCCAAGTCCAAGGGCAGCCGGGATGAAAAGCTCGCCCAGATCCCCAGCTGCCCTCTCCCAACTCACTGGGATCCAGTGGACTCCAAGGTCTCCCCCAGTGAACTTCATCCCCCACACCAACTTTACAACGTCCCTAACGTAGACGGAGAGCAGGATGACAGCTAGTGGAGGGGGAGTCGGAGGTGAGGGGGAGAGGAGATAGAGCAAAAAGGAAGAAGGACTCCTGGACATGGACAGCAGTGTGGTGATTGTCGGTGCGGGAGGGGCGATAAGGGGACTAAATGGTCATGGAAAAAAGGTTAAGTACAAACGCACACACTAAGTACATACATACATACATACGTAGACTCAACCTGAGCCCCTTGACATGGGCTTGAGCAAAGGTCACATGTTAAAGGACCATGACTTTAAGTGGGAAGTGGTGGCTTCCCAGGTGAAGGGAAAGCCACCCCACCTGTACAGACCTGGATGCACACACAAGGGAAGGGAAATGGGTGGCTTCCCCCCGGCGGCGTCTTGCCTCGATTGACCCTGAGAAGCAGGTTAGCCTCGTGGTCAGCGGCATGGACTCAAGGGCCAGACCGCTGATTCCACGCGTTAGTGTATCAAACGTTTGCACCAGTGGCTGATCATTGCAGGCACTCGAAGTGGCAGCTCCTGGGTCCCCACCTGGACAGGTAGGGCCGGCTTCGTGGGTGTGAGATCTCTGCAGGTGTGCGGGGCCTCTGCCCTCAGAAAGGTCTCACGTTTAGTTTAATGCTTTGCTGTCAGCATCTGGAAATCCATATTAATGTTATCTTTGAACTTGTGTTTTGGAAGTGAAGTCCGTGAGACAATGAAGCGTGCCCACGAGCAGAGACGTGTGGGCCTGATGCCCGCCGTTTGCTGCTCCATCTCACAGGGCATCTGCGGTGCCCTAGCAGCACAGAATTCCAGGGGACACGTGACACAGGATAGGTCAGTGAGACCCAAACTGAGTACATGGGAAGCGTGTCACCTGCGTGACTGGCTCAGAAAGGAGGGCAGGAGGGGGACACCACCGACAGCCTGGAGACGCCGTGCTTCTGTTCGGCCATGATTGGCCTTGAAGGCAGAGAGAAGACAGCAGTGTTCTAAGAAAGGCCCAGAGCTCCACCGTAGTCTCCTGTTACTTCCCTGTATTAACGGACCACGTACACTGCAAATGAAGACAGAAAGGAAGGGAAAGGTAGGGCACCCTTCGTTTCTTTTCCTTGCAGTCCTTTTCTCTTCATCAGTAAGGGGAGGGGCGAGGGTGCGGGGAGAGGCTGTACCAAGAAGTGAAATCGGGAGAGCTCTCAGCAACACCTCCATTGCTCTGGTGGGAATGAAATGTACACGCATGACGAGTTAGGCGGTGGGAATGGTGTCATTTCGGTGATTCCACGGCCAAGTTCAGAGTTCTCCCATATGCATTAAACACTGTCATGCTCTCATATAAAGACAAATGGTAAATGCACGCTTATAAGATTTCTATTCTCTATTTGATTTGACCGAGAACAGCATTACACGGCAAATAAAAAACAACATGACGAGTCAGAAGACAGATAAAAGCTTTCTCTGTGTTTTTGTACCTTCACCGACATTTTGCCTTTTTGAACAAGGGTCCCCACGTTTTCGCTTTGTCCCGGGTCCTTTGTGTCATGAGGCGGACCGTGCGCACAGGCTAACTCCGTGATACTGCTTCTCGGGGGCCTTTCACTGGGCCCCCGCTCTCTTCCAGCCAGGGCAGGCTGACGAGAGGGGCTGAGGCCGAGGTACTGTCAGCTGGGATCTGACTTCCCAGGGGCACACAACCCCCCCAGAGGATCCTCTGAGGCCCCCTGACAACCTATGAACTGTACGGTCACCAGCTGAGAGAATGACACAGGGCCCACCTACCCCTGAGAGGCACTTCAAGCCAGAGGGAAGGAAGATGCTGCCAGAGCCCCCAGGACGCAAGAGGGCATTGCCAGCCAGGACTCAGGCCCGAGGACCGGCCTGTGCTGTGTTTTGAATGGCAGAAGTAGAGCAGGGCTGACATTTCTCTTCCTGGGATCAAAATCAGACAAATCTCCTATTTGGCTGACCAGGCAATAAGAGGCTAACACCAGGGAATGTCAGTGCAAATTACAGCTCCGGCCTCCCGTCGTCAGCTTTGTGCTGCTTCTTGTCACTTTAATGCAAAGAGACAGCATGAAGCTGATAACAAGCCGGGGATGGGTGGGGCCGTGGATCAGAGGGGATGGCTGTGTCCGGGGCAGGAAAAATGCACGTTGCAGAGACTGATTCAAGACAGTAAAAGCCCAATGATTTCCTTGGTTGCCTGTTGGAACGGGGGCCTTTAAGGGTGTTAGATGCCTGGACAATGCTTCTTAGACACCCACAAAACTGAGCAGCTTCTTCATCCATCCATTTACCCATCCACCCACTCATCCACCTACCTAGTTACCCATCCATTTACCCACCCATCTACCCATCCACCTATCCATCCACCTATCCATCCATCCATCCACCCATCCATCCATCCATCCATCCATCTATCCATCCACCCTCCTACCCATCCATCCTTCCATTAATCCATCCATCCATCCATCCATCCATCCATCCATCCATCCATCCATCTATCCATCCACTCGCCTACACATCCACCCACCCATCCTCATCTGTTAACAGGGCCCGGACTGGGCCTCTCAGCACCCTGGAATTCTGAGGGACTCTGGGGTCTCCATCTATTGCTCACAGCCACTTCCCCAGAGTTGCTTCTGAGAAGTTTGGAAAACTGTTGGGAGAAAACCTTTCTGGTCTTATCAAAAAAACAAGAGCATTAAGGGCCTTTTAATTTTGTCTAACAGTCCAGTGAACGATCCAGGGCTTCAGTTCTACTCAATTAAGTTGCCCTTTCTAAGCTGGTGGGTGGCTGTTGCTGTTTCAGGGGCCCCTCGGCTGAGAGATAAGGCCTCCCTTCCAGCAGGTGGGAGCGAGAAGTCTTGCATTTTGCCTGCTGGGATGTGTGCCCATCCGTCTTGAAGTCCTCGAGGGTCTGCTCCCAGGAACACTCAGCTGGCCCGAATCCCCACCCATGCTGCACATCCGAGGAGCTGAAGCGGTCAGAGCCAGGGCCCAGACCTTCCTGTGGCTGCGCTGGCCAGTTAGTGTCTGAGGAATGCTGAGACAAGGCACTAAGACAGGAATCCGATGGGCCACATCTTGTATATCATCTTAGGTTGTTCAGTGACTTAGTTCTCTCTCGGCTGGTGGCCTAACAGCTCCTGGATGCCCTCTACCTTTGAACTTAGATGAAATCCCTCCCCATGGGGCGTGGCATCAGGCTTTACAGGCAGCCGTCAGGGGCTGGATAAACCAAGGGATCTGGCTCCCCACAGGGTGACCGTTGACCTAGGAGACAGAAGGGGGAAGCAGGGCAGACCAATCCCTCCACCTTCCTTTCTCCCGCAAATGACCCAGGACCATGATTTCTTCTTACAGCCACTGCAGAGAAGCCCCTTGCCAAGTGAGCCCGGCGTCCCCTCACTGCTCGTGGTGGGAGTCACGTGTCCCATGGCATCCATCGCTCGACTTCCTGTCTCACTGCCTTTGTTCTTCTCACCCCCACTGCCTTGGCCTCGTGCTTTCTAACGAAAGTGTTAGGACCTCGGTGCTCTCTCGGGTTCTGCTCTCCGTGGGGCGTGGACAAAGGCGGAAAGTGATGTTTATGCATCACCTGCCGTGGGCCCACCGTTGCTTTGAATATATTCAAGACTAATTATGGAGGCTTGGAAAACTCATTCAGAAGAACAGAAATGTCTCCAAGGTCACCTGGAAAGTCAGAAGCAGAGTGGGAGTGAAATTGTTGAAAACGGAGTGAAAAGCAGCTGCTGAGAAAAGGAAGGGGAGAGGAGGGGCTGAGTGGAGACGGGCCGAGGGTGGGGCGCATCTGGTCTCCTGGGGCCAGAGAAAGGAAAGGGGGGCTTCTGTATTCCTTCAGTCCTTCGGCCAGATTTCAGGCCCCGACTTGGTCCCAGATTAGGAAAGCTTTCTGTTTTTGGAGATTTAGCTTACACAATGATCTAGCATCTTCTTCAAAGCGGAAGTAATTACAGAGAAGAGGAAGGGCAGCTTTCACTCCCAGTGTACTTGCTATCCATTGCTACATAACAAATTACTCCAACACTTAGTGGTTTGAAACATCAGTAAACAACTATTATCTCTCACAGATTCCGTGGGTCAGGAATTCGGGAGCAGCCTGGCTGGTGGAAATGGCTCCGGCCTGTCACGAAGTTAAGATCAGATGTCAGCGGGAGCTGCTGTCAGCTGAAGGTCTGACTCGAGCTGGAGGAGCCAATTCCAAGACATCTTACTCAGAGGGCTGTTACAGGAGACCCGAGTTAATCTCCACCAGGACCTGTTCCCAAGGCCACTTGAGTGTTCTCATGACATGGTGTCCCCTAGAGCAAGCTATCCAGGAGACCAATGCAGGAGCCGTGACGCCATGTATGACGTGGCTTCAGAACTCACACGCTGGCCTCTCCATCCTATTCCACTGGTGGCCCAGAAAGCCCAGAATCAAGGCGGACAGAGCATGGGGACTAGCCGAGAACCCCAAGGGAAGAGGAGCATTCTTGGAGACCAGATCACAGCGGGAGCCTGCAACACTGGGCACAGGAGTGTTCTCACACATTACCTGCTGCAATGACCTCGGTCAGTAGCTGAGAAACCCAAAGGTCAGCAGCAGGTCCCTCACTGAATCCCCTGTTCACACTTAATTCAGGGCTCCACGGCGCCCGCAGAAAGCACGTTGCACGGGGCCCTGTAAGAACTGCAGCCTGAGGTCAGCCAGCGTCAGCACGAGGGTAAGGAACTCAGAGGTGATCCTGCAGCTGCTGCGGCCGCCGGGGAAAACAGTGTGGTTTTTTCCACAAAAAACTAAAAATAAACCTGCCTTTTGACCCAGAGACTCCACTGCTGGGGTTATACCCTAAGAATCCCTAATCACCAATTCAAAAGAACTTAAGTACCTCTATGTTCATAGCAGCGTTATTTACAATAGCCAAGAACTGGGAACAGCCTCAGTGGCCATCAGTAAATGAATGAATGGATCAAAAACCTGCGGTACATTTACACACTGGAATTCTATGCAGCAGAAGGAAAGAAGGAGCTCCTGCCTTTCACAACAGCCTGGGTGGAACTGGAGAGCATTATGCTAAGTGAAATAAACTGGGCGATGAAAGACAAATACCACGTGATCTCACCCATAAGTGGAACCTAATCCACAAAACAAACAGATGTGCAAAAAAGAACCAGAGACTTGGAAATAAAGGACAAACTGACACTAACCACGGGGGAGGGTGGAGGTGGATAACCGGGGAAAGCAGGGGAAGGGACTAGTTAAGGAACGTGTCTGAATGACCCGTGGACGTGGACAATGGGGTGGGGGTTGACAGTGGGAGCAGGGGTCTGGGCTGGGCGGATGAGGGCAGAAGGGAAAAAATGCGGACACCTGTAATAGAAGAACAATAAAATATTTTTAAAAAATAAGCAAGAGCTGATGAATGACTCCACTGCAAAGCCGATGACGGGAATTCACTCATTTAAAATGTTTATTGAGTGCTTCCCTCCGGCCTGGCACTGCTCTGGGCACTGGCACACGGGTGAGCAAAAGTGTGCCCCTGCCTCACGGACCTTTCAGTGTGGGGGGAAGAGCAACGCGCAAGGTGTGGTCCCAGCGGCAACGGGAAGATGGCGGCCATGGCAGGGGCCCTAAGCGGGGGCCGAAGCTCCGTGAGAACTCGCAATACCGAGTTTGTTCCCACCTGGAGGCTTTCCGGAACTGATGACTCAGTGATCACTTAGCCTGGCAGCGAGTTCCACCGTCAACGAGGGGATGAATTTTGTGAGCAATTTGTTTTTCAGATACTGTATTTTCCACCTCCAGAAGTTCCATTTGGGTTTTTAAAAATACCTTCTATTTCTCTCATAATTGAGTTCATGTTTTCTTTTAGCATTCGTGAGTGTGTGGCTAAGATTTATAATAGCTATTTTAATATCTTTGCCTGCTAGTCCCATTATTGCTGCCATTTCTGGGTTTATTTCTACTTTTTTTCTCCTGGTTACAAGCCACATTCCCCTGCCGTTTTGCATGCCTGGCAATTTTCTATTGGATGCCAGCTGATGGAAATTTTGCAGTGGTTGGTATTGGGTTTTGTTTTATTCCTTGAAAGAGCATTGGACTTTGTTTGGGCAGCTCCTTGAAAACAATTTGATCTTCTCAGGGCTTGCTTTTAAGCTTTGTTACGCTAAGTCCAGGACAACCTTTAGTCTAGGGTCAATTTAGCCCTATTATTGAGGCAATAGCCCTATGAGGATGCTACCCGTGCATACCACAAGGTCTCTTGTGTACTCACGTATGTGTACTCTGGCTGGTGAGAACACCCACTACATACGCCCAGCCCTGCAGGCTCTCTAGAACGGTTCTATCTGCTCCTTATCGGTGGTTCTTCTCCCTGCCTTGAGGGACGCCTTCACACGCAGGCTCTCATCAGAGATCGCAGACTGGAGGTTTCTACCTGACAATCTCTGGAGTCTTCTCTGTGTGCAGAACTCCTGGGTGGTACTCCACCCTGCGACCCTGAGCTGCTGACCTCCCAGAACTCTGAACTGTCTCAGCTCTGTGAGACCACCAGGCTTCATGGGGGTTCTTTTAGGCAGTGAGCCGGTACCCTTGTGGGACTCAGCTTGCTTCTCTCTCAGAGATCACGATCCTGCCTCGACTTCTCCAATGTTGAAAAATTGGGTTTTTTTCCCCTGATGTTTCTAGTTGTCTAAGACAGGGGTATATATCAAGTCGCTGTTACTACATCATGAAATATTTTTTCTTTACCTTTTAAAACAGCTTTATTGAGGCACAACTGATATAATAAACAGCAGACAGACATGAAACCACCCCTACGCTCAAGAGAGGGAACACACCTATCGCCCGAGAAGTTCCTTCGTGCCCCTTGGCCATCCCTCTCTGGGCCCCAGACTCTTCTTCCCAAGGCAACCACGAATTTGCTTTTTAGTCGCAACAGATTAGTTTGCATCTCCTCAAGCTTTATATAAATTCTTTTTTGTCCAGCTCTTTCTCTCAGCATAATTGTTATGATTCATCTGTGTTGTTTCTATCACTAGTTTCTCCTTTTTCGTGGTCAAATACTATTCCATTGCATTGTTCATACCACCGTATGTTTGGTTATTCTGCTTACACCATGCTTATTCAGTACTGATGGACTTCCAGTGTTTAGTTATTAGTAATAAAGCTGCTATGAACATTCATGTAATAGTCATTGTATAAATATGTGTTTTCTCTTTTTCTTGGGTAGATACCCAGGAATGGAAGGACTAAAACATATGGTAGGCATACAGGTAACTTTTTAAGAACATGCCAAACTGTGTTCCAATGGCATTTTTTAAAAATCCTCACCCAAGGATATATTTATTGACTTGAGAGAGAGAGAGAGAGAGAGAGAGAGAGAAACACCAATGTCAGAGAGAAACATCAATCAGTTGCCTCCTACATGCACCCTGACCGGGGATCGAACCAGCAACCTCCGCATGTGCCCTGATCGCAGATGGAAGATGCAACCTTTGGTGCACAGGACAATAACTGAGCCACCTGGCCAGGACCCAGTGGCATTTGTTTTAAAGCCAGTTTTTGTTTGTTTGTGTTTAGATCCTTGTGGTATGTGGTGAATCAGTGAGATGTTCCGATCTGAACCTCCAGCTTCCTTGATCCGGAGGCTGTCAGCACGGGGGGGGGGGGTGCAGCTGCCCCGCTGACCCAAGTCAGCCCCACCGGTCCGAAAGCAGGCTTTCACAGTAGATGGAGAACCAGAGGGCGGAAACTGGGGGGCTCCCGCCTGCCCGGTAGCCGTGGGAGAAGACTCTGAACGCTTGGACTTTTTGCATGGAAGCATTTAAACGGAAATTAAAGTGAATTTGCTCTTTTGGGATAATTCCCCTTTTTCATGTGAATTTTCAGGATACGAAACGTCGGAGAACTTGGGTCAGAGCTGCTTCTGAAGCTCTGCGCCATTTCCTTGATGTTTTGGCTTTGATGCGCCTTTCGGGGAATAAATTCAGCCTTCATGTCACCTCTCCCTGCTGCACAGGGCCAGAGAGCCAGAAGGAAATTTCCAGCGGGGATAAGTGGCTTTTCTTTGATCCGCACACTGATCGAGCTCCGTTCAGCCCACAAAGGAGTCGGATGGGCAAGTGCCTGCCTGGCTTTGAACCACCTGCCGCACTGAACAGAACGGGCGGCGGCCTCACCTTCGTCTCTAACCAGCCCCTTCCCCCTCCGCAGGGCCCGGCACAGTGGATGGTAGTAGAGGAGGTTCCTCGGGACGGCCATACACGCCAGGCAATATTTTTGCATCCCCATGAGTACCTGGCACTTGGTAGCATTGTGAAGCGCAGAGACCCTGGGAGGCTGCAGAGCGCCTGGGAGTGCGGGAGGAACGCGGCGTGGGGGGCAGGCTGATTCACGCCGCTCTTCCGCCTCGTTGGCCGTGCTCATGACACAAAATACGTCGGAAGTCAAGTGTCCAGGGCCCTGTGTGTTGCGGGCACGTGCCAGTGGCCTCAGAGCAGGTGGCAGCGTCTCTGGAGATGTCGATCGCCTGTCTCTCAGCGACACCCCGCCCTGTGACTCTGGTGGCTTAGCTCACTGGGCAGCTTGAGGAAATCTGTGATAAACACTCACCTTCACGGTCACAGGCTGCCTAGGACAGAAGTGGTAAACGACCCCCTCGTGGCCTTTTCTTAGCTAGACCTGGTAAGCCTCTCGTTGGGTGACTATGCAGCCAGAACAGGAGCCCCACTAATTATTCCTAGTTTCCTCTTGTTGGTTTTAGGCTTATTCGTAGAAACGAAGCTGTTTTGGTATGTGGGATTCTACCTCCCACCTTCCCAGCCGCAAACATTCTTTGGGTGACTTGTCTGCGTGGAGCCATCCGAGCCAGGGCCCCTCGCCCCACCTGGGGTGGGCCTCCTCTCCTGAGCCCCCAGTGAACCGCCAGAGGCCACAGCTAACCTGGTACAGGTAAGAGGCACAGCTGAAAGTGACGTCACAGTGGATGGCAGATTGGAGAAAGGACGGCCAATCCCTGTGCAGCACCCTAGTTCTCCTGCAGGTGATAGGCGGAAGCCCCCAGGCCTCTCCTTCTTGGCTTTCACCCCCTTAGGAATGCTGGTCATGCTGGGGAAATAAACATCAGATCGATTTTATTGTCTTCAAACTTGGTATTGTGGCTGAATGATGGTGGTTGTCATGGCAGCAAGCAACACTTTTAGGATCGTCCGTGGCCTCGCCCCCTCCCCGGGCAATGTTCGACAGGATCCTGGTCCTCCGCTCTAGTTCTGGCTCTTGTCTTTTGGGGATGGCTGCTCCCTCCTTGACTCCAAGGAGAGAGAATTCCGGTTGGTTTGGAGGGATGGATGCTGTATGGGCAAGATGGAGGCAGGGTGAGAGAAGAGAATGAAGAGAGACACAGTCGTGGGCGTGTTGTCACTGGGAGTCAGAGCAAGAAGGGGAAAAGGGACAAGAAAGGAGGCAGGGACAGACAGAGAGAGGGACACACAGAGGGGAGGGGAGCTTCCTTGCGGGCACATGCGGCCAGGAACCTACGATCATCAGAGCCCCTCACGTGTCCCTGCACCAGGCTGTTCAGTGCCTTGTGCCCTGTCCCAAACCACAAGCTTCTGGTGGCGAGGACAGCTTTCATCCCTCAGTCCCTGGTGAGTGGTTCAGTGCAGAGTGAAGAAATGCGTGAATGGTAGAAATGTGAGTTGGGAAAGGTCAAGGGTGACCCAAGGTTCAGCAGGGGCATGGAGACATGGGGAGCTGGGGAGACTGAGGGGGGGAATGGGAGAGTGGGGAAGAGGGATCAGGAGTTAGTTACAGAACATTAAGCTTGAGATGACAGCTAGCCAAGTGGGGTGTCGAGAAAGTCAGTCTAGGGTTTGGGGAGAGGCTGGGGCTAAGAGTACAAATTCAAGTTGCAAAAGCAAAATGTATTTAAAGCCACGGGGTCTTCAAGGAAGTGCACGCAGACACAGAAAAGTTTCCACACCGGACTCCCTGTGGCCCCCATCGACCCCCGCACAGTGCGGGGCACCTTTGAACTTGAACCCTCTGCGTGTGGGCTGACGGCTGAAAGGAATGGGTGGGAAGGGATGAGAGGTCTGGGTGTCCCGTGCACGACAAAGGCAAGTGCATTTTCAGGGGCGAGCAGGGGCCTCTCCTAATTGGTAGAGGTGGACGTGGTGCATCCTGGGCCAGCCGCCCACGCTTTCTCCTTTCTCCCCACCTGAGCTAATCAAAAACCAGATGCGGGCAGGTGACAGAAGAGAATCAGAGCGGGGACAAAAGTGGGATTCACTTCTGCTGGCCTGTCTTCCTCTTGCATCATTTGCTCGGTCGCCCTTTATCAGGGTGTCCCCTCTTCTCTGGAGCTCCTTCCAGCAAGTTCATTAACAGGAGGGACCAGAGGAACAGGAACAATCTGGGCTTCAGAGGTCAGGAGCCTTCTGGCCACAAAACCTGAAGGACGGGGTCCGGCAGAAGGAAGGCCTGCTTGAGCGTGGTCGGTAGGGTAATAACATGGGTGTAATAATTTACAGTTTTAGTTTGAACATTTCACCTAAACTGTCCTATGGTGTGATATTGTTGTGCTCCAGGATGACATGCTTATGATTTTATAATAAAAGATTTTGTAATAAAAAGGGGGGAGGTGGTGTTATTTGTGCCATGCCCTGAATAATTTGCTTTGGCACCCGAATTTTTATTTTAATGTCAAAGGCTAATTTAGGGAGATCCAGATACTCACCAGGGCGCTAACTGGTGATGAAAACTACATTGTAAAGGCCAACTGCAGAAGCAACTGCACTGTGCCTTTGACATTCTTTCGGGCTGCTTCCTGGCCTTGACATTAACAGAGCTCCGGGTCCCGCAGACAGCAGACGTGCACAGGGCCAGGACGTCCTGTGCCCCGCCTCACCGTTTCCACTCTGCCTCAGAAACGGTCCCCTTTAGTCCTCGCTTTCTCCCTGCGCCGCAGCTTGTTCCAGATCTGCGGGTAAACGTGCGGGGATGTCCTGGGAAGTGGGAACGTTTAGGCTCCAGCCCGACAGGGCTTCACATTCCAGCTCGACCGTGTCTGGCTAAACAAACTCAGGGCACTGACTGGGAGTCAGAGGTCCATCTGGAAATGTGAAGACCCGTGGAAATGACTGAGCCCAGAGCCCGGCCCTAGGGAAAGGGGTGATAAATGGAAGCGACCGGGGACGAGCTTCCCACCCCAGGCTAAGTGTGAGCCTGAGGCTCGGCTTGCCCTGGGCGCTCCCTGGCATGCGGTGGAAGAACCTGCTGCCCACGTGTCCCCTGCACGTTCCTCCCACCCTGGGTCTGCCTCTGAGATGAGCAAGTGCCACCTCTCCGTGGAGGCTTCCGGGACTCCCTCCAGCCCAGGTAAAACTGACCTTCCCAGTCCCTGCCCAGAATTCAGCCAGACTGATGGACTCATCTAGATGGACATGTTAATGGAGTGAGGTGACGACAGGCCAAGGCCCGGGGACGCTGCTTCAGGAACACACAGGCTGCCACTCACCCAGCACTTCTCAAACGTC
>CM052544.1:7254132-7272408 GCA_028533065.1 Trachops cirrhosus
TCACATGCGCTTGGCTCCCCGCCCATTGCTCTTTGCTGGAAAGTCTGCTTAGTCTATGAACTGTGTCTTTCCTGCAAACTTGAAACTTCATCCGCTTTTTATCCTTTTCAAAAAGCATGCTTAGCCTCTGTGTGTGCACTGCTTGCTCCGTGCCTCCCCTGCCATTACCTCTGGAACGAGGAGGATGTGCCAAGGGAGGCGAACTGCCAGGGGTGGGGATGAGGACATGGCCACCAACGCCAGCTGCCTCCAGGGCAGGCGCGGGGGTGGGAAGGGTGTCTGCTCCACTGCAGGAGGATCGGCCTTCACCAAGAGCCCCAACAGAGGGCGCCAGTGAGGCCATCACAGCCGCTGGCCACTGAGCTGCCCGACTGGCCTCGCCCAGGCCTGACCCTGTTCCTTTGCACCTCACCCCAAAAAGGCCATTCCAAGGAAAACAATGGCATTTCCAAGCAGCAGAGGCTGATGACAGGAGCAGAGGTTCAGGACTCCCTAGGTGCAATGCCAGCAGGCCTCAAGCTCTGCAGATCGAAAGCCTTCTCAGCTGGCTGGCGCCAGAACGCTGATCCCACGCTGCGTGGGTATTCGTGTTTCGCTGCAGAGACACCTCTGTGGGCAGTTACCGGGTGGAACCTCAGCCCCTGCCAGGAAGATTGCATACCTGGCACCTTTCTCTATCTGAAAAATTCAGGCTTCTGGATCATCTGGCCTCCAGGGCTTGGGTAAGGCATTCTGGAGCTGTAGTGACTAATTTATTACAAGCCAGGTGCGGTGCTTTACCCAGATGCCTTCCTAAAACGCCTACAGCAACCCCAGCTGCAGACCCTCACTGCAGATGAAGACGCTCAGCTGGGCAGGGAGTGAGTTGCCTGTGGCTGCACAGAGAAAGACTGCAGAGTCTGCCCGTGAACTTGGGGGGTACCGCCTGGCATGAGCTGAACACAGACGTGGCCTCCTTGCCAAGAGCTTTACCTATGCTCCTATTGCAAACCTTCAAAACATCTCCAAGTAGGCTTTACTGCTCCCACTTGACAGTCAAGGAAACCGAGGCTCAGAGAGGTCGAGTCACTCGCCCAAGGTCACAGAGCAGATAACTGGTGGAGCTGGGATTTGAACCGAGGTTCGTTTGACTCCAGAGCCTCTGCTTGTACCACCCACTCTTCTCTTTCTCCCTCCCTTCCTCCTTCCCTCTCTCCCTCCCTTCCCTCAATTCATTCTAAAAATCTTATTGAGCACATGTCCCCGGAGAACACACAATTTGGAAGGAGTCAGAGGCCGTGTGCTGTGGCGGCCACATGTCCCAGATGTGTGGAGGCGGGCCTGGTTCTGTATGTTCCATCTGGTCGTCAGAGCGCGTGCCTTGGCATTCTGTTTGGAAAGCAGGTCCCTGTAACCGAGGATGCAGCTGCGGGCCCAAGGAGGTCAGAGGAGGCCACAGGAGACTCGGGAGGGGACGGAGACCTCGGTGAACATGCTGAGATGTTCCCCGGTGGCCTAGGCTTTCGGACGTCCCACCAGAATGCCTGAGGCTCGCCAGCCAGCTCAGGTAAGACCCTTGCTGCAGGCCCACTTCCGACCACCTGCAGGCAAGGGCTGTCTCTGTGGTTTGGGACTTTTCCATGGATTTGGCCTTTCTTCCCCTTGGAACTGCCTGCACTCTGCCCCAAGGCAGGCAGAGGGCGGATTTCTTCTGACCCCTCGGAGGGACAGTGTGGAGTGCCCCCTCGACTGGGCATCACCGGCCCTCCTGCCCCACACCGGAGACCTCTGCTGGCCCACCTGGGGTTCTGGTGAGCACTGCTCAGGGGATGCTCCTTTCGGGGGTGGGGTTGGCTGGTAGGGCATTTGGGTATGGGGGCCAGAGGCTTTCTGAGGGTGAGTGGGAGAGCTGGGGTAACCTCTGGTTTTGCCCAGCCGGTAAGAGGAGAGTCTCCAGGTCTCTGAGGAAGTTAACCAGGGAGGAAGGCATCTCTAGGTGGAAACTCGGGTTTCACTCAACAGCAGAGACACAGTTCAGTTTTGGTCCTAGGGATGTGGAAGGTCAGAGACAGAAGGCAGACGGAAGCCCAGGGAACCCCCGAGGGGGAGGGATATGAGTGAAGGGTGCGGGACGGGACATGTAAAGGGCTGTCTTGTTGATGGAGGAGGCGGCCCATGGGAGGGGGGTCCTAGGGGCTTCCTGAGCAGCCAGCTCCCCATCTCCCACAGGAACCTTCACTTGAGCCATTGTATTTAAGAGGCAGGTTTAAAGCAAACGGCCTCAAGAAATAACACCCTTAATGGTAAGTGCACTTTAATAATTCCTACATGATAACAAAGAAATCTCACCTTCTAAATTTCTGAACTGTGAAAAAGTGCAAATATGGAGAGGATGGAAGCCGTCCACACCGCGGAGGGGTGGGGTGTGCATGGGTGGGCGAGTTTGTCCAGCTCAGGGATTTCTACACTGAAGTCCTGTGTATTTCTCAAGTTAATGAAACATCAATTAAAAAAAATACGTTAAAAAAGGATGCAAAAGAAGAGCCAGCAATGCTCAGTGCTATTGAAGGGTGGGACTTGGGGAAAGGGTACCAATTTCTTAGGCCACACGCTGGTAAGTTCTCCAGCCAGCCAGAGCCTTGCTTTCAAAGAATCATGTTTGGTGACATGGTAAAGGTTCATGTTATGACGTTAAGGGGAGAGTACCAGGACGAGGCTTCACAGAAGGCAGGATTTCAGATCTGGAGAAAGTGGCTTGGACACAGGCAGAAACCCATTGGTTCACTGAACCCAGGAACCACCTGAGCGCTTCCTTGGGGCAGACTCCCACACCCTCACTGAGCGTGGGCGCCCCCTTGTGGGGGCGGAGTGCCTTCCCGGAGGACCGGCGGGCAGTGGAGCTGGGGCTGCGGGCACGTGGCAGGGCTAATCACAGGGAGCCAGAGGGGACACACACCGGGTCCCCACCCCTTGAGCTGAGTTTTTCCTTTGTCACTGAGGTGCAACGTGCATATATACAGCGTGTGAAGTGCACTAACCTCCAGGGTAAGCTGATGCTTGCTTACGGACAGCCAGCCACATCATGTAACCCCGAGTTAGTCACCCTGCAACTCAATCAAGACATTCCCACCTCCCAGACCCCCCGCCACCCGTGTTCATCCAGTCCATCCTAGCAACCTCCGTTCTGACCTTCATCACCACAGACCAGTTTCTTGTCCTAGGATTTCACATGAATGGAACCACACAGTATATGTTTTTGGTCTGATGTGTCTGTCTGTGAGCTTTACATCGTTGCACGAGCCTGAAGCTCTCTTTTTTCATTGTCGTGTGCTTTGCGTGAATTTCCCTGTCGGTGGACATTGGGTTGTCTGCAGCTTCTGCCCAGTCAGAGCTGGGACTAGTTTTGTGCCCGTCCTTTGGGGACACGGGCACTCACTTCCCGGGTGTGTATCTAGACTTGGAGTCGCTGAGAGGAGCGGTAGCTGAGACGTGTCTTTATCAGGACTGCTGCGTGGTTGAGCCACCCCTGCCCTGGCAGGTCTGAGATTTCCGGCTGCACGGACTTGTCACGGTGGCTTCCTGCGGCAGTCCGGGGTGGCGGCAGGTGGAGGGTACAGTTAGGGAGAAGGATATTCTGGGTAAGACTGTCTTGGAAGCACATGCAGACTACAAAAACGTGGCCCTCGGGTCTCCTGCCGTGAACCCGCACCGGCACTGCGACGACCCTTCCCACAGCAGCTCGCAGCCAGGGACCGGACACTCGTGGGACAGACAACCCCGGCTAAGGGACCCGATTATCCTGGTGCACACCTCTCAGAGCTGAGCTGTGGGCCGGGACTCACTCCTTAACCCCCACCCCTTTCTCCTCTGCAGGAGTCAGATTGGCAGCAGAGTCTCCATTTGAAGGAGAGGTGAAGACTCTCTCCTGTAAGGACAAATGTGACCTGGGGTTGACTCTCCAGCCCTGTGTGCATGGAAGCCAGGTAAAGGCGGAGTGTCAGGTGTTTGGTGACACTGCTGTGAAGTTGACCTCGCGAGATGAGCCACGTCTGGACGGAGGTACTCCAAAGGGACGGACTCAACTCCTGGGAGGAACCAGAGCACAGGCTCTCTGTGGGCAGGGACTCTTACACCGGGCATGTCCCCTGAGGGACCCTGGGGACTATGACTGTGAGTTGTGTGACAATGGCTTCTGAGCCAAAGTGTCCCCCACAATACCACTGTGGGTCTCGTCTCCTCACCCTTGAGCAGTCACTTGTGGGGGGCAAGAGAATGGACCCTGGACTGGTGTGAGGTCCCCTCCCTGTGGAAGACAAGAGCCTGCCACTGCCCTGCCACCCTGCCAAGGGTCCTGTCCTATGTCCTTCTGAGTGGACCCCATGCCAGGGGTGTCTGTCATGGCCTCGTGCGTGCAGATGTCCAGCTGACCCCGAGAACCGCTGGTGGTCACTGCTGTTGCTCACCACGCCCTCCCCCACCCACTCCCAGGCTTCCGTCCCACTGAGATGGAACGGTGACCTTCACCCAGCAGTCAAGGTGAAATCCAATCAGCCAGCCCGGCTTCCCAGTCCTTGACGCTCTCCCTCTGCTGCACCCCTGTGGTCGACAATTGGGATTAGAGGGCATCTCCCAGTCCTACTTCCTGCTGTCCAATAAAAAACTTGACAAAGATGTCGAGAAGCATTTAATGCATGTCCCTGCACTGGGCTACAGGCGAATTTCATGGAGATGGAAGCTGATGACCCGCCTGCCCGAACCACCACATGACGGGTTACCTGTAGTTTCCAGAAACCTGGGTACCAGCCAGAAAGACTCGGCAGGGACCAACATGGTGACCCAGAAAAAGAGGTTCCGTGGGATTCTTACCTTCCTTCTCCCTCCTCCTTCTCCTTCCCCTAAGGGCCTTCTCCGGGAGCATGGATGCTCAGGATGGGAGAAGGGGACGGGGGCGGGAGTGTCCCACCGCAACAGGGCACAGAGGAGTGCTGCGGACCCCCACCCCAGACGCAGTAAGAAGACACAGAGGCACAGGCCCGGGGCGGGCCTGCTCAATAAATACACAGACGCCTCCCAGAAGCCGCCCCCCCACCCGAGGCCTGGCCTTGCACACTCGCTACGTGCTGCACACCAGCACATCTGCAAAGGGTCCCAGGAGGAGCTTGTTGAAGATGCAGCGGACCCACACCAGGTAGGTGGTGAAGGGCTTGATGTTCTCGGTGAAGGTGTGGTTCTGCAGGGCCAGGATGTAAGGCACGTAGGTGTTCTCCCCCTGCTCCTGCAGCCACACCTCGTACTTCACCTCCCGCACCTTCAGGTACTTGAGGTTCCACGGGATCTGCCAGGACACGGTGAGGCGGGCCTCGGAGGCGCCCTGCACCGACGCCTGGCACCGCGCCTCCCGCACCTTCCCCGGGTAGAGGCCCATGGTCCACTTCTGCTTCCGCAGCCCTGGGCGGCCCTTCACCACGCGCCGTATGGTCTGGATGAGGGATGGGATGTCCACCTTGGTGTCCTGGTAGATTCGGAACAGCCACTCGGGGTTGCGGCAGCAGAGATGTCGCGGGACCTCCTGGCTCTGCAGGATTCGGGCCTGCTCGGCCTGGTCTAGGTGGGCGATGCCCCCCTGGTCCCAGGGCCGCTCGGGGTGCGCGACCGTGTTCTCTGGCACCATGTTCCGCCAGGCGACATAGTGAAGGTCCATGCCCGGCAGTGTGGCCAGCGTCTTATAAGGGGTGTAGTGGTCAGGATTGACGGCATAGGGGAAGAGCTCCACTACAGTGGCCCCACGCGGCAGGAAGAGGGCCGTGACCAGCTGGGCCCCGTGCATGCTGACCAGCATGGAGGCGTTGCTGACCAGCCCCACGACATCAGCAAACCCGTGGTCTTCCAGGGACACGGTCACTGTCTTCATCTGGAACTCCTGGGCCAGCGCCAGCAGCAGCTCCGCCTCGTTCAGGATGAGTCTGTTCTCCATGCGGCTGAAGACCAGGATGTACTCCTCACCTAGCGGGCCCCCCGCGTGGCTTACATTCAGCTTTTCCGTCATGAACCGCGCGAACTGCCGGATCTCGTTGCCGGAGACGAGGATGTTGGCCTTCGGGCCCTGGGGCTGGACGAAGCCGTACTGGTACCAGGTGGTGACCTTGGACAGGCCCACGAACGCGTCGGAGAAGCACAGCAGCCGGCCCAGGGTCTTCAGCTGCGCCCGCAGGAGAGGCTGCTTGGGGCTGAGGAGCTTGTAGAGGTCGAAGTGCGCACCCTCGCCCCAGCCCTCCATGAAGAAGAGCCGGGCCTCGCGGGCCAGGCCGGGGAACTGGCGCAGGGTGTAGAAGAGAGGCAGCAGGTCGTCGTGGAAGACGTGCATGAGGTTGTCGGGGTTGAAGCGGTTGGCGATGAGGGCCGCGTCGGGCACGAACACCGGCTTGGGCAGGAAGCGCAGGGCGGCGGCCGGCAGCTCCACGAAGTTGAAGTACTGGGTGTTGTGGTCGTCCACGGTGGACAGGTCGAGCAGGGCCGGCTGGAAGCGCCGCGAGCCCAGGTTGGGCAGCATGACGGAGGCGTTGCCGTGGAAGAAGATGAACTCCTCCGCCTCGTTGGAGTAGCAGAGCCACTTGAAGCGGCAGATGCGGTCGGTGTGCGTGCGCCCCGTGCACACCATGTGCGTGCCGCCCTCCATCAGGCTCTGCAGCGCCTTCGGGTAGTCGATCCTCAGCGCCGGGGCCGCCTCGGGCGCCTGTCGGCCCAGGGCCAGCTCCTCCTCCAGACTGGCCGCATGCTCGCGGAGACGCACGTGCTTCCACAGCACGGCCGCCAGCACCGACACCAGCAGGGCGTTGAACACGGCGGAGAGCTGCATCCTAACGCCGCCGCCAGCGTGGGCGCGCTAGTGAGGTGACGGCGGCTGCCAAGTGCCACAGGCCATGCCGGCGGGCACCCTGAGCACCGTCGGGCAAAAGCCTGCGGGAGAGAAGCACAGGGAACAGATGTTGGCACAGAGTGTGTGTGGCTGGCGCTGTGGGCCTGGCGCGGGGCTGGGCTGTGGGGCCCCGCGGCAGGGGCCCCGGGCGCCGTTCCGCCGTTCCGCACACAGGCAGTACAGTGGATCAGACCCCACCGCTTCCCCCCGGGCAGTGCGCATCTCTTTACCCGGACTTTGGGCTTGGCCAAAAAAAAGCCCCAATAAAGATTCAAAGAAATCACTATTAGAAGTGCAGAATTCTGGAGTTGAGGACTCAAAGTAATTTTCAGAAGAGGTAAACAATAAAGCTCTCCCTGGGGGCACAAGTGGGTGCATGTTCTGCTCTGACCATACAGAGAAGTTTCCAACAAAAGTGAAGCTAAAACCCACACACCCGGGACTGTCAAAAAGCAACACCCCCAGGAAAAGGAGGAGAGAAGAGAGGAAAGACCACCTCCAACCTGAGTGGGTGTCTCAGCCCTGGGTGCTCACCTCTCCGGTGGGCACTCTGCTACCTGTCCCTCTCACACACACCTGCTGCGTGAAGGCAGGCTGGCAGCAGAGGGCGATGTGGGGTGGGGTCCCCAGGCAGGAAGGAGGCCAGGGTTTCCCTTGGGCCTGGGGGCTGTGGGCAGCAGCCAGTCCACTGAGCTCAGGCCTTGGGGCAGAGCTTATGGGAACCAGGTGACCCGGGGAACCGGGGACTTGTGGGGCAAATGGGCAACTTGGCAGGAACCAGTCTTGGAGACTGGGGATGGGAGGGGACCGTTTGTCACTGATGCTCGTCCTCCACCCACCCCCTAGGCCACTGGGCTGCTGGTGCTGACAGCAGGCAGGATGAGCACAGGGACCTTCCCTGGGCCCTGCAGGCTCTGGGGAACCCTTCCGGGGGAACGTGGAGAGGCGGGTTTGCGGGGGATGACAGAACATTGTGCTGGAAACCGTGCGATGCTGAATCACAGGGCCCTGGCGCAGAGTGCCTGGGTTTCCACCTTGACCGCTGACGAGCCAGGGCGCCCGCACCAACGCCCGGTGGGAACAGACCTCGGACACCACCCTCCCAGGGTGCGAGAGCTCCGAGGCACGTTTGCACTGGCTGTCAGAGTAACCTAAGGATGAAGCACTTGCCCGCGGTGGTGACAGGCCTGATGCACACCCTTGTCCCTTCCCCCGTCTCACTCCTCCACTCCCCCATTCATGTTTATTGGGAACCAGTGCAGACGATCTCCTTGCACCTGAGCCCTTGCCTCAGGATCTGCTTCCGGGGCAACATGAATTCCACAGATACGACAGTATTCCACCACTTCAGACTTTTACCTGCTGGGAAGTCACCCCCAGTGATGTGGGAGAAAGACAACAAGTGGTGGGGCAATCATGGCCATTACAGGGGACCCACACTCCCCTCTGGGTCCCCACCCCCCACGCTGCTCAGCATAAACCAGCAGAACTGAAAGATCAACCAAAATCCTCAGGATGGTTTTCAAAGGAGAACCGATGGAGGCAGAGTGCACTCATTAATCAGATCCCTAGTTCTGAAGAAGATCAAAGAGGCCTTCCCCCATCACCGTAGAAAACGTTCCTGGATAATGAACACAATTCCCAGGAGGAAGATTCAAAATGGTGAACAAACAAACGGCCCTGGCTGGTGTAGCTCAGTGGATTGAGCGCCGGCCTGCAAACCAAAGGGTCGCTGGTTCGATTCCCACTCAGACGACATGCCTGGGTTGTGGGCCAGGTCAGGTCCCCAGTAGGGGGCGCGCGAGAAGAAACCACACATTGATGCTTCTCTCCCTCTCTTCCTCCCTCCCTTCCCCTCTCTCTAAAAATAAATAAATAAAATATTTAAAAAAATGGTGAACAGACCACGTCGCTTAGTGGGCGGCACCCCAGGGACATCCCCTTTCTCCAGGCCCGTTGTCACTATTCTGGGTCTGCCAATGCCTGGGCTGTGTGACTGGGGACACCGAACCCCCAGGGTACAGCTCAGGGTACCCAGGGCTGGGCAGGCAGGTGGCTCGGTGGTACCCACCTGTAGCAGTCTGCTCGGGCCGCCTAACAATGCACCGCAGACTGGGGGCTTAGACAACAGAAATGTATTTTCTCACAGTCCTGGAGGCTAGAAGTCCAAGGTCAAGGTGTTGGCAGGTCTGGCTTCCCCTGCGGCCTCTGTCCTTGGCTGGCTCGCTGCGTGCTCACAGCCTCTTCCCGGTGTGTGCACGGAGGACGGGGCCTCTGGTCTCTCTCTCTCTGTTCTCACAGGGACACCAGCCCTACCCGACCCGGGTCCCGCCCTGAGGACCCCATGGAACCTTAATCACCATCTGACAGGCCTGTGGGGGGTTAGGGTTGGACTACGTGAATTTGTGGGAACACAACTCAGCCCATCACACTACTCTGCGCGTCTTTCCAGGGAAGATAGAAACCACCTAAGACGTGAACTGTGCTAACGTGTAACTTCCGGCAACGATTCACACTGAGTGAAGACGAGGTGCAGGCCCAAGGGCCGGGCTGCTGGCCGCCCCACTGCACCCGAGTCCCCGGCTGCACCACAGCCAGAACCAGCTGCTGGGCACCGGCCCCTCCTCCAGCAGCAGGGCGGTGGAGCTCGGGGACCGCCAGCCCCCGCCAGCCCCAGGCTGCAGAGGCGGGCCCAGACGGCATCCACGCAGGGTGTCACATCGTTTCCCAACAGTTTCACTCCCAAGGGCTGTTCCTAGCGCTCGCTGAGAACTGCAGCACGCCTGTTTCGTCCCCGAGAAGCACTGCGATGGTACCTGCGGCCTGGATTACTCGAGCTGAATGACGGGGGCGTTCGGTCCTGCATGGACGTGTCTCGCATCCCGTCAGTTAGAAGAGCGCAAACCGGTCCCGATACCTCCGGCGTCCTCAGAACGACCTCCCACCCCTCACTGTTACCAGAAGCAGCATACAAAACTGAGACCGGCAACCTGCCTGAATGTGCCCCCAAATCAGACATTTTCAGGGCCGCGGGTTTTCTGATGAAAGTATTTAACCCTTTGCCGAAACGCTGGCGGCCTCTGCGTGCTCCTTGTAAAACCTGGCGATTCACTGAGCGGCACATTTAACACTTAGTTAAGCGCTCGCATTCTTAGACTAAGCCTTCACATCAATCATGGTTTCGTTTAAAGGGCAGAGCTGAGTCCGAGCTGGAGACAGCGATCCTAGGTCCACAGCTGGTGACAGGGACTCCACTTCCTCATCAGCAAAGGGGGATGGACTGTCCTCAAAGAGGGGGACCCCGGGAGAATTCCAGTCCGTGGGACTCGGGCGCGACGGACAACGCCAGGCTTGGCTGAGGACAGCTCAGCCTCCAAGGCCCTCTGCCCAGGCAGGACAGTGAGGCAGGCAGCAGTGAGTCCAGCCTCCCTCCGGCTCGCCTGCACCCTCTCCCCAGCCTCCCAACGCAGAAACCTTCGGCCACACCGCCTGCTCTGACACCATCTGGTTTCTGCTTGGCACCGGGAGTCACCTGCAAGTCAGAGCTGCCTGTGTGGGTCCTCGCCGGCATTGCACGGAGTGCGCGATGGCGCACCCGTGTGGCCGGAAACAGGGATGCCAGCAAGGACCAGAATCGTGGGAGCCGCTGCTGAGATGCTCAAACAGGAGACCCAGAACACACCTGCATCAGTTTCTCTGGGTGAAACTGCAAGCTCAAACAAAAGCCACCATTACAGGGATGCTCAGCCCCACTGGGGACGCACAGCCAGTGGGCTCCCGGGGCCGGTTTGAGAGGACTGCCGAGTCAAGAGGGCAGGAGACAACTCATCGCAGGAAGCACACGACCTTCACAGACGCGCGAAGTGCGCACAGCACACAGGTGTGTGACAGGAAAGCGCCCTGGTCGGGCCAGAGAAGGGACCTGGGGGGCGAGGGCGTGTTCAGCAAGGTTTTGGAGGTATTTCGGTGGTTGTGGGGGATAGGATGAACATCTCCGTTAAGTGCTCACATGCCCCATGGGCACTGACCACTGTGAACCTGTCCGCAGCAGGCACCGCCACGCCCAGCGATCACACCTGCCTGCTCAGCAAGTCCTGAGGCCGCTAGGCTCTTCACCCCCCCTAGGGCAGTGGCTGCCGGCCCTGCACAGCAAGGCAGGTAGGAACCGGGAGCCGGGGCTGCAGGCCAGGCGTGGGTGGTGCCAGGAGACGTGGGGGACAAAGCTGCAGGGCACCTGTGGAGTGCCCCAGGCTCTGCAGGGAGAGCTGTGTGATGAGTAGCCAAGGCACTGGTGGTCCCTGCCAGCCGCCCAGGGGCCTGGGACGCAACATCCTCAAAGGGAGGGAGGTGAGAGGCTTTGTCTTGGCTTTTCTTTATGTTTTAGAGGGTAAGGGAGGGAGAAAGACTGGAAGAGCAACATCAATGTGGGAGAGGAACACCAATTAGCTGCCTCTCAAGGGCCTCCCACCAGGGACCAAGTCTGCAACCCAGGCACGTGCCCTGACCGGGAATCGAACCGGCAACGTTTCGCTTTGTGGGATGACACCCAACCCACTGAGCCACACCGGTCAGGGCTGGCTCGGGTTTTCCTTTGGCCTCTTCACCATCCTAACAACAGCAGCAGCAGCAGCATCACTGGCCAGTTACTAGGTGCCAGGTTCTCCACTTCACAGCGACAATCTGCATTTTACATAGATGGTAAAGGCATTGCCCGAGTTTGGACCTGCCCAAAGCTACCCAGGAAACGACCAGGAGGCTCGAACCCAGGCAGGCTGGCGACGGCATCTGTGATCTTGTTTCTTCTTCTTTTTACCTGGAAATAATTCCGGACTTACACAAAGCTGCATGTATAATACAAAGAACTCTCCTACAGATTCACCAACTGTTAATTCGACACATTCTGTCATTCCCTCTCTCTCCTGAACCATTAAAAATAAGCTGTAGACATCTTGCCCCTCTAGCCCTTAATACTTCGGCACGCATTTCCCAAGAAAGAGAACATTCTCTTACGCAACACGAATTCGGGACGTTAACGTTGATGTGCGGTGATTATTAACCCGTGGTCCCTATTCTGCGGCCCAGAACCCGATCCGGGGTGAAGCGTGGCACCCGGGTTATCAGGTCTCTCTAGTCCCCTCCAGGTGGGGGCGGCTCCTCGGTCTCTCCTTGACTTTCGTGGCCTTGACCATGGTAAGAGCGAGGGTCAGTTCCTTCCAGTATTTTTCTCAATGTGTCTGAGGTTTCCTCACGAGCGGGCTCTGGCTGTGCACCTTGGCCAGGAATCAGAGCCTACGGGCTCAACCACGAAGACGACGCTATTCCGGTCAAGGTCAGGAAACGCTGTCCTGCAGGGGATGCTCGAAGGAGCAGGGAGGGCACTTCCCCGGAGAAAAGAAGACTCAGACCCTGGGCAGTCCGTCTTCCGACATCCGAGGGGCTGTGTGGCAAGAGCGAGGGTGCCCCCAAGGTGGGGGGGCTGCAGCCCTTTCTAACCGACTGGACGCACGTGCGTGGTGATGCCACGTGCAACCCAGGCCCCCAGGTGTCCCGGGGATTCTTACACATGCTCAATGTTAACGAGAACTGCCCGGAGGTTTTGCTAACACTCCCCAATTCTGCAATTCCCTGCTTCTCAATACCCAGCAGGGCATTTCTGTCCAGCCCAGGGCGACCAACCGATTCGACGGAGGATGGCCCATCCCCTCTATCAAGGCTCAGTAAATTCTGTCCCCAGCCTCGGCCAGGATGATGCACAAGCCCACACGCCAGGGCACACCGAGAAGCCTGCCACACTCAGAGCCCCCTCTGGAGGAAAGTTTCCCCAACCCACTCCTCCTCACACAAGCTGCACTGCTTGGGGCACGAGAGGCAAAAATCCGCCCTGGGTTTTTTCGGCCCCAGAAAAACCGGCAGTGGGAGGAGGGGGTGCGGAGCCTGGGTCTGAAGCAGCCACCAGTGGGAGACACAGGGAGAGGTCAGATCCAGCGGTGGCTTGTGTTCGATGCCCCTCCCCACTGGCAGGCAGAGGCAGGTCCCCTGAGAAATGAGCCCCTGAACAGAGCAAGGCTGGAACGCTTCTCCGGTTCCTCACGGTGCCCACTTATAACCCGGATGGAAGCTCTGGGACCTGGCACAACTGTGGCCACTCCTGCTGCCACCCCAGGATGTGCCATGATTCTGGCCGCAAACCCCCAGCCGGAGAAGCCCCAGGGGGTCTCCTCACTGGCGTGTCTAAAACAGCCCGACACGAGACGCTGGACTGGGAAGAGCAGAGAGAGCAGTCACAGTGGCAACATGGCAGGCCAGGGCCCCCAAACCCTCCCTGGGCCTGGCTCTGGGCCGAGGACCCAGGAAGGGGCCCCCTGTGACATGTTTCAAAATGCAGAAGAGACGACTCTCAGCAGGAGACTACGCCGACAGCAGTCACCCCTGGCAGAGCGAAAAGTCCGATTCTCTGGATTCTCTGGATTCTCTGACGGGTGCTGGGCCCCGGGACAGAGGAAGCCACACCAAACGGAAGGATGGATCGCCGTCCACGCCGGCTCAGGAAGACAGGGGCTGGCCTCTGAGCAGAGGGTGGAGGTCAGTGCCACCGCCGTCTCGAGTTACTGAGCAGCCACTATGTGCCAGGCATTGTCCTCAGCCCCTTTCCTGCCCTTCTTCACGTAAGCCTCACAAAAGTCCTCCTGCAGCACCTGGGCCCTCTCCGTTTTCGTGTGCCATGAGAAGGACTGAGGCCTGGTGGTGTGGAGCATCCTGCTTTAGGTCTTCCAGCTCGAGCAGGGGCCCCAGGGTTCAAGTCTGGGCCCGACTCCGGGGGGCCTGCTCTCCAGCACTGTGCTCCTCCACCATCAGACTCCGAGGTCCAGTCAGGGACGGAGAAGCAGGGTGGACCTCAGAGCAGTGGGTGTTTGTCACTCGAGGGCAGAGCAGGTGTGGACGGCTCTAGGAACGCAGACCCGGGGGCCCTCAACTGTAACGTAGCGACCCAAGGCTTCCTCCATGTAATCGCACGGCACCGGCCGGGCACAGAGCCACGCGTGGCGGCAGGAGGCACAGGGCGCCGAGCCACTCTCTCCCCCCAGGAACTCTGGGTGCACACTGCTGTGACCATTATCACCCCTGCCCCGGTACCGTCCCGAGAGGGGTAAGCCACAAATTTAGAATTACAAAATCCCACTTTTTAGAGCTGAAAGAGCCCTCAGAAATGATGTGCTCCATTCTATTTTGGAAAAGAGGTCTTGGGGGGCAGTGTGGGTTCCCACAGGCCACCAAGCCTAGAACCGCTGTGTGCTGGCCCAGCCCGAGGCTCCTCCTCACGTCCAGGCTCGTGGGTGAGCCTCCCCGCCTCCCAAAAGCAGAGAGCAGGCCCAGAAAGAGGAAGGCAGCCCCGAGACCCTTCCCAGCTCCTAAATAAGACCGCTTCTTCTCATAACCACGCTCTCCAGGGCTCACTGGACGCACCCTCCCCCAGCCCCGCCGGTCCTTGCTTGCTTCCACTGCCTCTTCCTGACACTGCAGCTCCCAGACCCACCCGGTGGACAGCCCCCTCCAGCCTCACAGGACCTCAGACAGGGCCAGGAAATGCGCAGCCAGGATGCTGAGTCTAGGTGGTCTGAGAACACCCCCGGCCCTAACAGGGCAGGCTGCCCCAGGCCATGACTGTGCTTCAAAGCAGCAAAGGCCGAGAGGTGGAGAGTTAAACGGAGCCTGTTCTGGAGCTGAGATGCCAGGAAGTGAGCTCCTGTCCTGTCGCTGGGCAGCAGCGTGACGCTAG
Organism: Trachops cirrhosus; assembly: GCA_028533065.1. Classification (NCBI taxonomy): domain Eukaryota; kingdom Metazoa; phylum Chordata; class Mammalia; order Chiroptera; family Phyllostomidae; genus Trachops; species Trachops cirrhosus. Next base: position 7,268,805 of record CM052544.1, read on the forward strand.
ACCATCTCCTCTCCCTCCTTCTGATGCGCAGAAAGCTGTGCATAATTAATGCCTGCAACGCGAGGGCCTGGCAATAGGGATCCACCCGTGCAACCACCGCCGCCATCTGCAGGAGCCTGCCCACCAGCTGCGCAAGCTTCCTCCTGCCCTCTTGTTGTTACTGCCAATGTTCTGTGATAAAACACTTAGCGCATAAGACCTACCCTCTTAGCAAATTTCAAGTGCACAGCAATATACACGGCTCCTTAACCGTAGCCACTGTGCGGCACAGCAGGCCTCTAAGACGTAGTCCTTTGTGTACCCGAAACTTTGTGCCCTTCGACTGAGATCTTCCCGCCCCTTGCCCCCGGGGCCCCGGCGACCACTCTCCACTCTCCGCTTCTATGAGTGTGACGGTCTTAGACCCACCAGCCACGTAGGGTCACACAGGATTTGTTCTTCCACGTCTGTGGGGGCCAATTCTGCACCCCGGCCAGCCCCCATTTCCTGGTCTGAGGAACAGACACCACACCTCCCTCCCCAGGGCGGTTTTGTGAATTCAGAGAGACAATACAAGCAAAGCACACTGCCTGACAATTGTTTTTGTATCATTGTCCTTAGTCACAATAACGATGCAACAACTTCCACTCACTGGCCCTTACTCTCTGCCGGGAGCAACATTAAGTCCTTTACACGCATTATCTCACTTATTCATTTCACATTCGAGGGCGCAGGGTCAGGGTCGTTAAGCGAATTGCCCCGTGTAACACAGCCATTAAATGGTGGGGCTGGGATTCAAGCCCAAGTGTGACTCCAAAGCCTGTGGTGACACTTGTGAGTCCCCCTTTCACATTCGTCCTTTCACCCCGTTTCCAAAGCCCCTTGGGTGCTGAGTGGGTCCTGGGGGAGAGTGTCCACTGACAACCAAACTGAGCGTGACGAGGATCCTTTGGGAACGAAGCATTTGGTAATTTAATTTTCCAGTTAGCTCAATATAGTCACTGGGAGCCTTTGTTTGTAGCTAAATATTTTCTAAAGCAAAGCTTAGAGCAAGAGCTTGCCAACCAGAAGGCCAGGACGAAAAAAGCCACAGCTGCTTTGACAGCCCACCACGTGGAGGCCACCAGGATGCCCACATGACCAGGGTGTGCGGGAACCCAGCCACCAGCGCCCCGCCCTCCTCCTTGCTGGGCATCTCCACTCTCCACTTTCCTCTCGGAGAGGCTGCCCATCTCCGGGGAAGAGAGACCCTGTGTTCTTTCCCAGCTGCGCCTTCTGGGGGGCTCGGGTTCCCCATCTGGTATGTGAAAAGGTGAACTGGAGGTTCTCCAAGGCCGCTGAGAGCAGAGGGCAGCCAGTTCCTGCTGGAAGACAGAGCTGGGCTCCAAGCTCACCACTAACGTTTTCTATCGGAGGCGACCACAAGTGCTGACATTTGCCAGACAGACATCGTGGGCCAGACCCGGGGCTGATGACTTGTCGAGATTGTTTCATTTAATTGCCACAGACACTCGGTGATGATGGTACTTTTAGTCCCATTTTGCAGAGGGCGAAACTGGCCCACAGAGGGTGAGTGATTTGGTTAAGGGCACACAGCTGGAAAGCGAGAGTCAGGGAGCAAATGTCCGGCATGGGAACAGGGAGCATCCGGGGAAGGACCGCTGTTCCGTCTGTGCCCGCCCCGCTAAGCGGGGCCACCCCCCATGCCGGGCCTTGCCTCCCCCAAGATAGGCTTTGCGAGTTGGTTGGCATAAAATAAACAGATCCTGGGCGCCCACCACCAAGTGCAGGGCTTTGGCCGGAGGACCTCACACCCTGGCGGAGGATCTCCATCAGGGACCCGGTGACGGGTTCCTACACAGGGGGTCCAGAGTCCACAGGGCGGCTCCTTCAGGGGCTACCCAGGCACTGTCAAGCAGGTGTGACAGGCTCTTATCTTCAGACGCACAGCGGGTGCCCTGTTGAGCCCCAAGTGGTCCGGGGATCCGCTGCAGGCCTGCCCAGGCACTGCCTTCAAAGGAAGCTCGGGAGGCGCAGGCCCTCTTCGCACACCTCGGCTGCCTCCCCGCCACCCGCGCCTCATGCGCACCATCATCCCCCAGGCAAAGGGCATGGGGACCAGCTGCAGTGCCTGCTAGGAGCTGAGGGCTTCAGCGGGCAAGCCCGGGCCCGCATCACTAGGACCCTCAGGGGTCCACCCCCCTGACCTCTGCCCACCTTCTGCGCCTCCTTAAGCCCTCATCACACGTCACCCCTCCGTTCTACAAACTCCCTTCGGCTCCCCTTCTCCAAAAGGCCCGGCGGCCCCGTCGTCCACCCCCCCCCGGGGATGTCTAGGGGCCCATCCCGCAACTCCGAACACAGCCGGGTCGGGAAGCCCTCGCCAGCGCCGAACGGGCGCATCTCACCCGCAGCCCGGACTCCGCGGGGTTGAAGCCACCTTCACCCACAGGTGAAGGAATGCTTTCTGCGGCGACAGCTTTGTCCGAATCCGCTGCCGCAACGCCGCCCGGGCGCCTGCTCCGAGCGCGGAGGCCCAGGCGAGGGGTGCAGGCAGCTCCGTGCCGTCCCGTCTGCCACCGCCGGGCTCGCTGGTGCCCGCTGCGCGCCGGCCGGGCGAGCGAGCCGGGCGCTCCGGCAGTCCGTGCGAGTGCGCAGGCTCGCGGGCACGGCCAACCAGCCCTCGGCCAGCACCTCACCTACTGTCTCGTGGAGTTCTGGGAATTGTAGTTTGAATCGGGGAACAAACCGTTTCTGTAATCAGCGGGATCCTGGGAGTTGTAGTTTGCTTTCTGGGAGAGGCTGTTTTACTTGGTGTTAAGTTTGTGCAATTATGGGAATCCTGATAATAAATTTAAATGCAACTTAAGCCAACAATCAGATGCTATTCATAAAATCAAATTAAGTATGTATTTTGCCGTGTATAACACGCAGTTGTTGACCAAACTTTTGAGGGAAAAATTAGGATGCGCGTTATACATGGGTATAATAATTACATATCATGGGTATAATATATATAATAATCCCATGTATGATGAACACAAAATAATATATTATTACATCATATATAGCAATCCCATGTAAAATGCACACAAAATAATGTTATTGCATTACATGTAATAATACCATGTATAATGCACACCAAAATGTGGGTGCACATTATACACGGCAAAATATGGTATTTTGTTCAGGTGCTTTAAAAATGTGGTATGACAGGTTACTTAACTACAAACACCATTCCTCTTGTGTGTCACTTCAATCGTCCTGACCTCACCCTCACCCATGCAGACTGTCCAGTTCTCAAGGGCAACCAATCCCAACTCTCACAGCTGCTGCGTCTGACACTTACTGCCAGCGCTCAGAATATACATATGCCCTACTTCTTCATTTATAGGCCTCTTGAGTTTTTGCTAGGAGAGATTTGAATTGCACTCATTTATCTTTTTTAGTTATCGATCTTGGAGAGAGCAGGAAAGGGAAGCATTGATTTGTTGTGCTACTTAGCTCTGCATTCATTGGTTGATTCTTCCATGTGCCGTGATCAGGAATAGAACCCACAAGCCTGGCTTATCCGGATGAAGCTTAAACCAGCTGAGCTACCCAGCCAGGGCCTGTTTTGGTTTTA
>CM052544.1:7272908-7352182 GCA_028533065.1 Trachops cirrhosus
AACCCCTTCTTCCTCACGCCCTCTAAGTTGTCCATGCTAAGAAGAGGTCACCGCCAGGGCTGGGGTCCAACTTCAGCCTCATTCACCCATCATCTACTTTCGGAGCTAAATGGAGCCTCCGTGGACAGCTGGTCCAGTCTCTCATTTTACGGAGGAGCAGACTGAAGTTCCTCCCGAGGATTCCTGGCCCCCTGCCCCGTCCTTCCCTGGTTCCAGCCAGTGCCTGCCTGTCTGGGTCACTTTCCCAAAGTGTCTATCTTTCCTGCTTGTTGGTGTCTGTGAGCTGAGCTGATGGAAGAGCTACTTTCACGAGGTCCCCAGCTCCGTGAATGACATCCGGACTGACCAGCGCTCCCACACCTGCCCTGTGGTCCTGGGAGGTGCAGGGGGTGGGGCACTGGGGAGCCAGGCATAGGACCCTTACCAGGGCCAGTGTGGTTCTATGGTAACAAATGCAGGGCATTGCTTTTCAGTGTGCAAACATGGCTCAGTTATAGAAGGTGATATAAAGTTCACAGGCATTTTCCAGCAAATGAAGTGACTTCCAGGTGCCTGACCCATCAGAGGCAGCCCTGAGCGGCCCCAGAATCCTCTCCTCTCCCACACTGTGGATTGGATAAAGTCCGTGTGGAGTGGAGAGGGAGTTACGGTTCAGCCGGGGTGTGCGGGTCCACAGTGAAAGCCCCAGATCACGACCCTCCCCGCCAGGCGAAGCAGCACAGCTGACCACCCCTGTGCTGGGTACAGAAATGAAAGCCGCCACCACTCCCATGGAAATTTTGGGAACAACTCTGGCCCCAGGAGCCTCCAGGGCTCTGCCCGCCCATAGTGGGAGCACGCTCCCCACGGCCACCTGTCTGGGTGCCCACCCCACCCTTCCGCAGCGCTTCCCCTCCTGCAGCTCCTACCATGTCCCCCGCGGCGTGGCTGGACCTGCTCCTCGGCGCTCAGTCGGCTCACCAGCTCACCCTGCCGCACCCAGGCAGCCCACCCGGCACAGCGGCTCGCCGGGCTTCCCTGGACGTGGGTTTCTCAGACCCAAGTCCACAGCTTCCCAGCAGCCAAGTGGCCTCACGACCACTCCTGGGCAGGCGATGCACGAGGGATGTTCCCTGGGCGGAGTTACTAGAGGAGGTCTGGGCTAATGCGCGGGATCTGGGGGTCTGCGGGAGCCCTCCCGCAGCCCAGAGCCAACGAGATCAGCTAGGGACATTTGCAGAGTTTGCAAAGTCCCTGCCGCTCCTCCCGGCCGAGCCTCCCCACTTCCCCGAAAGCACGGAAGGGGGGAGCTCCTTTCACAATAAAAGCCCTGCCCCGGTCTCGGGCAGTTGCAGCCACGTGAAGCAGGGTCCCAGGTGCTGGGAAGGAACCGCAGGCTGCCCGCCAATGAGCTGAGGCGAGAGGCCAGGGGCACCTAGGCGCAGAGCCCAGATCCCGCCTCCTAGGTGTGCGGGTGCCCTGTGAGTCCACAATTCAGAGGGACCTGCTGAGAGTCGCCAAAACCATCGCTCTCCCCTGCAAAGCCTCAGAAAGACAAGCCTTTTTTCGTGGCACCCCATAGCCCCTTTGGGGAGCTGGAGTACATGGCTGATACCGACCCCTCCGTTATCAGAAGCACAGACAGTGCCGCGTCCCCTGAATCACCTCCGGGCGGGCTGTGCACAGTCCCCCAGGGCAGAAGAGTCTGCGTGCTCCTTGTTGGAGACAGGACAGGGTGTGGAGTCCACAGCCCTGGAGTTAATTGGGGGCTGGCACCTGCGTTAACAGCTTAGTGATGTTCATCCAGTGCCTGGACCGTTTAGAGACCCAGAGTAGCCCAGCGGTCCGGGCTCCCTGCAAGCACCTGGGACCAGGCTGAAGCATTACCCTCCAAGATGAAGGCTAACAAGAATCAGTGTTAGACGTGCCTGTGGGTCTGTGACAAAACGTGTCTGCAACGCTGACAGTCTCTGTCACGTCCTTTCCCACTCCCTGTCCCCCCACTCCCTCCCTCTCCATGTCCTCATCCAGGGAACATCGCCACACACCCTGCGTCTGGTGCCGCGTGCCCAGAACAGGCAGGACGACCGCCGTGTTGGAAGACACTCTGGCCGTCTCCCGAAACAACACCCACGGGCTCTGTGACGCCGCACACCCGCTCCCAGACCTGCACCCGACCGCACCGTCTGCAGATGGGCCCCGAAAGCCAGGCGCAAGAACACCCATCACAGCGTTATTCGTGTGGCCTCAGACTGGAGGCAACCCAAATATTCAGGAGGTGAGTGACCCTGTCAGCCAGAAGACATGCAGAAGGAGGTTCATAGGAACTTTATTCACACCCAAATGTCCACCAAGCAGCAATATATTCGGTCAGTGGGACGGCGCTCGGCGATTTTAAAAGGCCTCTGCTACCTGCAACAACGTGGATGCATCTCACAGGCTAGATGCAGTGAATGCATCTGAACCTGAAAGCGTACACAGTCAGTTATTTCCTGTGTATGCAGAGCACACAGCACTCACCGGCAGCACACGATAGACAGGGTTCGCCCTTGCGGGAGTGGCGGGGGGACTGGTGGGGAGCCGGGGAAGCCTCCCCGATCTGGGCGGTGGGCACAGTCCTCTCACTGTTCGCCTCCCCTGAGGACTAACTCACTTTTCTCAGCCTTGCTTTTCCTCACTGAGCAATACATTGTGATTCTTTCCCTGTCAATAAAAGCAGCTCTCTTTCATCAATTTTAAGTTGCTGTCGCCTTTTTTTAATTAAACGTACTTTTAGAAGTCCTGTCCCTAAGTTGTGAAAGCTACAGGGGTGGGGCGCCACCTTACAAATCACCCGAGAAAGAGAACTTGGGAGCTGTGGAGAGTCCCCCCTGGGCTGTGTAGCCTCGGACAGATCATGCGCCCAGCCTGCCTCAGTTTCCTGGTCTATGAAATGGAAGTAATGCCTACCTCGTGACGTGCGTTGGAAAGTTTCAAACAGACGGTGAATGTTAGGAGCTTAATGTCTTACGGGGGCCCATCAAAGGACGGCTCTTCCCCGCCACCCTGACCACGGCCGTGCTCACAGAGCCCTGGGTGAAGCTGTGATGGCCCCTACCTGCTCCCGCACCCAAGCAGTAGCCTAGAACAGCAGGCCCCAGCCTTTCTGGCACCAGGGACCTGTTTTGTGGAAGACAATTTTTTCATGGGCCTGGTGACGGGGGTATGTTTTGTGGATGATTCAAGCACACTACATTCAAGCTCACCACCTCCTGCTGTGTGGCCCAGTTCCTAACAGGCCGGGACTGGTACCAGTCTGTGGCCTGGAGGTGGGGGACCCTTGGTCTAGAGGGTGGAGGAGGGGCGGCACCAGCTCCTCATGCCTCCCGAAGCCAGTCGCTGCTTCTCAAGGTCGGCAGTCCCTGGTTAAACTCTGAGGACAAATCCGGGGATCTCGGGTAAGGGGGATCCCGAACGGCTTTCACCGTGGCAGACAGTAATCCCTCAGAAGGCATGCCAAGGAGGAAACGCGCTGAGCTTCAGGGCTGGCGGGCGGGACTGGATGCAGCCCGGCGGTCCAAGAATCAGGGGTGCGGGAGGAAGATGTTTTAAACAGCAAGGCCTTGAAGAGGTAAACAGCACCACCGCGTGGCCACACTCCGCAGCAAAGCTGTTCTACGCTTTGATTCAGCCTTGGGCTGAAGTCACCAAGCGGTATTAATACACCCATTTCTTTCCCAGTGCCACCCCTGTGTCTCAGAGACCCTGATCTAGCTGAAATGGAAAGACGGAGCTAACACACAACAAGCCACCAAAAGCAAAAGGCATCTACTAGACAGAGAGTTCCCGAGGGCTGCGAATCCCAGCGCCAGACGAAGCACGGCGGGGAGAGGTGCTCCGGGAAATAATTCAGCTGAACCTAAAGAGGACAAGCCAGAATTCCTTCCAGGTGGTCCAGTGTATAGCACGAGAAGAACGAACCAGGACTCAGGGCAGCAGACCTGGTCAGGAGTCAAGAATCCTCTGTGGTTCACCAGCAGAGCCCGAGCCTGGAGCTTGCCACGCACAGAGGGGAGCGGCAAGAAGAGTCTCCCTCGTACATTTCACACGACAAGGAAGCACGGTCTTCTCATGCAACACAGACCCGGGGCTGCTGGGAAAAGAGCTCCCCCAAACCGCCTGAGGCGGAGCTGGGCAGGCTGCCTCCTCCGTACCCCCTTCGTTCTCGCAGGGTCTAATTCACACTTCTTTTAGAGCATCACATTTTGCTGTAATTAGATGCTTCCGAATAATGTCCTATTATTGGACTGTGAGCTCTTCTGGGATAAGGGCCACATGTTACTTTTTTGGATCCCTGGCAACTAACACACGAGTAAAACACAACTGTTTACTTTTAAAATATTGGTTGACTGTAGGCCATCTGTTCAACTTTGAGTCCAAGACCCCAAATCTACCAAATTCAACTAGCTGTGCCAATTCCAATCGAAGCTGGAAGCTTGGGGGTTAAGTTGGCTCTTTGTCGATGAGCTAGGGGTACACCAGGCGTGCTGTGAGCTCGGTGACTCTGTGCCAGGCCCCGCTGCGCTCGGGGAACACCGTGTCCGGGCCGAGCCTTCTGATGCGGGGTAGGGTGGTACAACAACAACAACAACAACAACATCAACAATGACAACAACCAAACAGACAGCCTGCCAAGATTTACAGAGGCTGGTTCAGTGGGAGGAGGGGGCCGTGAGGAAAGGCGCAGAGGTGGAAGTTGTAAAAGGGGGCGCAGGTGGGTGGAAAGACTAGAAGCAGACGACCCGAAACTTGGGAGGCAGAGGAACATCAAGGACAGGAAATAAAGAAGCAGGGAAGTTGTTATCCCGTCAGTTCCCCCAAAACATAAACACGGATCACTCACTTTAAGATGTCAGGAAGAAACAGGAGAGACTAAGGCCTCATCCATCCCGCGCCTGGAAAGAGGCAGGAAAGGGTGGGCCCGGGCAGAGCTGCTCCGGAGGCTGTGTCGGGAAACAGCGGCCCCTCGGTTCCCCTCCTTCCCATCCGTCCATCCATTGCCATCTCGTTCCCCAAAGGGTCCATTGTGGGTCTGTCTACAGCACCCGTAAGACATGACCTCACACCCTCACCCAGCCATTTCCAGAGGCCCCTTCTTACTCTAGTGGCGGACACCTCTAATCACAAAGGTCCACTCTAATAAATGATTCTTTGGGCTTGGCTCAGATACTTCTTTTTGTAACTCCCATCTGAAGCCTCCTAGGAAACAAATCAACTCTACACCTTCCAAACGAGGACCTTTGGATGCTGCTGAAGCCAAGGACTATGCGTTCCCCGAGGGTTCGCTTCTCTGAGACAAAAGTGAGCTTGGAGTGGGGGCCTGTGCTCCAGGGTCTGCTGCAGGGTCTGCTGCAGGTCAGTGAGCTCAGTTCGGCCTAAGGAATGACTTAGGTGTTGGCTTTCTGCCTGAAGCACAGATGGGACATTCCCTGGGGTGGCAGGGAGAGGAAGCACCGAGATCCTGAGAATGCAGAGCACAGGGTAGTTATCTCCTTCCACCCATCATCCCACCCTTCCCCACTGCGGAGTAACCACGCCCTTTGGGTGGGAAAGATCCCAGCCCCAGCTCCTAGTGTGGGCCCCTCCCTGGTCTAAGCTAAACTGGTTGTCCCACCCCCCTCGCTACCTGAGAGATCAATTCTGGGGTCCGAAGCCCAGGCCTCTGTAGTCCGCACACAGCATCTCCCTGGCCACAGTGACTGATTTAGAGCTGGCACGAGGCTTAAGGTGGTTCGCGAGAGTAACACCCTGGACTCTGCTCAGTGACAGCTAAAGTCTGAAGGAGGCGTGCCCTGCTGCTCCCCTGGGTATGGTTCACAACGACCAATCACCTCACATCCAGGAGAGGAGCTGAACCGCAGGCAAAGCCGACACACACGGACACGGAGAAGAGCAGAGACTGAAACTCCACTCAAACCACCTGCAGCCCCCTCTACCCACGGGCTTCCCAGTTACAGGAAGCAACAAATTCCTCTTTACTGTGTACACCAGTGGGAACTGGGAGCTTCCACATGGAAAGACTGACAGACACAGCAAGGAACTGTGAGAATGGAGAAGCCGAGGGAAGAGTTCGCGTCTCACCGTGACCACAAAAATGTCCCTGTGGGAAGGAGACGGCATGGGGCCAGCGAGGCAGGAAGAGCTCTCGCTGGGAAATTAGGAGCAGCAAAGCCCTGTGCAGGCCCTACAGGGATGCCAGGGCTTCCCCACCGGAAATCCCTGAGGAATAGAAACCTTTGGGTTCAGGGGTATTGAAACTTCTTCCTTTTTGTAATCCTCACTGGAGGACATTTTTTCATTGCTTTTCGAGAGAGAGAGAAAAACATCTCTGTGAGAGAGAAACGTCGACTAGTTGCCTGCCGTACCCTCCTGGACCGGGGATCCATGCGTATGGTCCACGCTGACCAGGGATCGAGCCAGCAACCGAGGCGTGTGCCCTGACCGAGAATCGAACCCGCGACCTTTCGGTTATGGGATGATGCTCCAACCAACTGAGCCACACTGACCAGGGCTATGGAAGCTTCTTGATTTCTAATGCTAACGATAGCCATGATGCCCCGAAGGGTGGTTATAATCTCCATCTGCTGGAGATTGTAAGCAAGCCAGGAAAGCAGAAAGGTCACCTCAGATCAGAGTAAACAGAAAATTCAGGGGGTAAAGACACAGCAGCCGTGATAAGAACTGCGGAGACGAAGAGAAAGAGGTGAATGAAGCCGGCACCCAGAGGAGCCAGGATGAATGAAACACGAAGACGGGAAACCGTGGGAACAGAGGACAAAAAGCAATCCCACGCGTGTCCGACAGAGAGCACACACCCATTCGATTGCAATGATGGAGAAAAGGGAACTGGCCAGATGACTCCACTCACCTGAGGACAGGCCCCTCAGGCCCTCCCCATCCAGCGCTCCCTGAGGAGCTGCACACCAGGGTGCTTCTCCGCACTCCAGCTGGGGACTCAGCCGGTTTGGGAAATGGAAATGCTGCTTCAGGGAAAGGACACAGGACAGGCAGGTGAGCTGGGGGACACAGAGTCATCCCAGGGCTCCTCCCAGGCCAGTGGCTCCAGGCACAGGAGGGGAAAGAAGGGACATTAGCAGGGAGAACAAGAAGAGGACGTCCAGGGAAGGGGCAGGAGCCCAGGGCAGAGGGGTCGGAGGTTTCCAAAGGTCAGGGAGTCGACAGAGTAGCAGGCGCTCAATGAGTGTGAGTGAGCAAGTGGGCAACAGCACTCGCGGAAGAACGGAGCTTTCTGGTCCTCGCCCTCTCTTAGAGCGCTCAAGTTCAGCCATCTGCAAGACCGGGCTGGTTTGGGGCGGGTCTTCCAAACTGAGGGGATGGGGAACGGAGGCCTCGGTGGGGCACCAGGAGTCTGGTCTCTTCCCACTGTACCCACAGCACAGGGCTAGGGGGTGGGCGGCTCTCACCCCGGGGCAAGGAGGTCCTGAGTGAGGCCTGAATCGAGGACACCAGGACTTCCCACTTCCCAGGAACCACTGAGGTCGGGCCACTAAGAATCCAAGAGCCTGAAACCTGAGCCTCTGAGGAAGAAGGAACCAGGAAACTCTGAAGGGCCTTCCCCAGGGCAGCCACAGCCCCGTAATTCTCCAGCATCACGTCCCCGTACAGGGCCCTCTGAGTGGGGCCAGGCGGGTCCAATCGTCCTCAGAGAAGCAGACGGCCACGTCTTCGAAGCGCGCTGAGTCCTGAAATGACGTGTTTAAATGCCCAGGGACGAGCCCAGGTCCCAGGCCTGGAGTGAGGGGTGGACCAGGCAGGAAGCGGCACTGCAGGGGGTGCTGGGCAAGCTTGCGGGTCTGAAGGAGCGTCTGCAGGTTCCGCCCCCTGCTTACAAAGAGGAAAGCCATCAGCCATCCACATTCTCATGTCTCTTCGCCTCTATCAGCAAACCTCCTCTCCGCTTTTTCACAAGCCTGTGCGGGTTTTCCCTTCTCACCTCTTTGCCAGAAACAACGGTCTGTGCCCTAGGTGCCGTCCTTTCTCCACCACGAGTCCTCCTCCAGAGGTCACCAGCCCTGACACCAAGAGCCACCACCATTCACTGCGCCCGCGCCAAGCACTTCACAGCTATTACCTTGTGCACATCTCTCGACCCATGAGGGTATCGATCCATTTTATGGAAGAGGAAACTGAGGCTCAGAGAGTCACTGCCCTCAGAGATACAGAACTGAGGCAGAGCTCCGGCCTGTTTGAGTCTCGGCTCTGCCTACTGGGCCACACTGCCTTCTGTCCTCACTCCCGCCACCCCTTCTGCCCTACGTAGGACGTAGGACGCGTTTTCTTCTCTGCCTCCAAGTCACTGCCACCAGCCAAAGAGGCCGCTAGGGGCTCCTCAGAACACTCAGGTTGCCCTGGGAAGCGCTCAACGGGACAGACGCAAACTCTGACTTTACCCCCCACACTCCCCTGTCCCCAGCACACTCTCTGAAACACCCCACCCTGCTTCTCTTCCCCAGGTGCCAGTCTCGAAGCCCCCCCTTTCCTCTTTCTCCGGGAGCCAGAGCCCCTGCTCTTCTTTCCTGCTCATTCACCCTCTTCAGAAACACAACAGCGCTAACTTAAAGGCATCAGAATTTCTTATAATTCCTCACCACCGCCCCGATCAGGACAGCGATCTCCACACGATGGGGGCACCCGTCCCGTCTGCTTCGTGTCAGCTCTCGCCCTATGAAGCCCCCCAGCGACCCACCCTGCACTCTGGGGCTCAAGGGCTGTGGCTGGCTCACCTGGGCCTTCCTAAAGAAGTCCAAATCCTCGGCACCACAAACAGTTCCATCCACTCTCCAGGGGCCCAGTGTACCCGCCGAGGATCGTCTCTTCAGCCACCACCCTTGACCTCCCTCCTGTCACCACCCTGTTAAGAACCCAAACACTTTCGTTGCCCAGACCTGGCACCTGGAGTTCCCCTGCATGAAGACCAATTCCTTCCTCCTGAGCCTGCAAACTCACGCTCATTTCAAGACCCACCTCAAACATAGCCGGCTCTTCAAACCGGTGTCACGTTCTGGACATTCCTCAGCGCGCACAGCGCCGTGGACGCCTCTGTCGCGACGCCTGGCTCGGGCTGTGCGGCCAGCCAGCGGCAGGTGCGCTTCCCCTCGGCGTCGGTCTGCGGGGTGTCAAACACGCTCTGCCCCCTGCCTGTTCCTCCGGGCCCTCCACTCTGGGATGTACTCCAACATCGCGGGCTGTCCCTGCAGCAGCTCCAGGGCAGGGCCCAAGCGCACCCCGCTCGCCCAGCTCGGCTTGGCCTCGGGCACCCATGGAAGTGAGCGTGAGTCAGGCCCTCCCTCGGGATGCTCAGGGTCAGCGAGGGACGCTCCGGACCCAGGCGGGCCTGGCATAGCGGCCCTGAGCCCGGGGATCCCACCAGCCATGCCAGCCCGACGCCCAGCTGCCCAGCTGCCCAGCACCCCACGCTCCGCGTGAGCCTGGGCTCCGCACCAGGGAGGTGGAGGCTGCAGCACTCTGCCATTCTGGCTTGTCTAGGCCGAGGGAGGGCGGCTCATCTCTGTGGTCCTCCTCTCTTCCCTTTAAAGGAGGGAGGGGAGAGGGGTCCAGCTCTCCCTGAAACACTGACGGTCCCCAGGGGTGCCCCGCTGCAGGGATGGGGTAGGTGGGAGAGCGGGCAGCCGGAGGGGAGGCTGCCTCGGGGAATCCTCTCCAGGCGGTCTTCCCACGGACCCCCCTTCTCCACTTCGCTGCGCCCTTGCAGCGTGGATGCCGCCACGGAGCAGCACATACTTCACCTGACTAGGCCTGTTCACGTGTCTGCCTCCCCGCACTAGGCTTTACATTCCCTGAGAACAGCCTGCTTCCTCAATAGGTTCGCCTTCGTGCCTCTAACAGCCGCCCAATGTCTAGCACCTCTTAGGGCCCAGATTCTCTACGTGCCAAGGGATATTTGTTGAATAAAACAAACGTTGAACCAGTTTTTCAGTTGAAGAAAATAAAGAGAGGAAATGGCTCACCCAGCATCACACAGCCCATCGGGAAGTTGCGCTTTTAAACAGAGTTGTGGAAATAAACAGGGACCACCCATATGAGAACAAGCAAACACGATTTATTCAGAGTTTGTTACAGCAAGGGAGACGTCCATAGTCACTTACTTGCATCTGCCAGAGTCTCAAAGTAGGCAGAGAAGTGGTTTACAGCAGAAAAGAGGGAGGGCTTCAGGTACGCTCTGCTTGGAGAGTGTTGGCATGAGGGTTAGCTGGAAGCAAAGCATCTCTCGCCATTGGCTGAGGGACCGCATTCATCAGATTCTGGCTGTTTGGGGCTACGGGGATTATTTTGGCTTTCTGGACTGGTTGCTGAAGATTGAAGGTCATAGTTCTATTTTTCCATACAGTCTGGCTGTTATCCGTGGGTACATTCAGTCCCTTCTAGTCACGTAAACATTCTCCTTCCCTTTATCCCAAAATTGGAACACTAGTGGGGTTTCTGCCTGAATCGGAGCTTCCAGAAGAGCTATCCTTTGATCTCAAATAAACACTGGCTGCCTCCCGCTTTGGCTTTCAGTGTTAGGTTAACACGGGCGTATGTGATGCTGACTGGCAGGTGGTTAACCTTGGGCCAGACAGTCAAGAGGCCAGCTGCCGTGATGGAGTTTCCTTCAATTTCTGGAAAAAGGAAGGATCCTTGAAGGTTAGGCAGGTGCAGGAACCATAAATAAGCCCATCCCTAAGTTAAATGAGACTATTACCCGATCTAAAGGCAGCGTGAAATGATTCTCCCCTGCATCTCTATTTATTCCAACGGTGCCCACTGTTGCATCCTGGGGGGAGGCAGCTGCGGAAGTGGTGGGCACTGGGGGAGCAGCCAATGTCATCTAGAGTTGGAACAAAGGGCCAGCAAGACTGGGGTACAGACGGTGCAACTGGACTACAGAACCCACAGAGAACCCCACTATAGGGACCACAACTGGTCAACAGAACCCTCTCTCTGTTCGGTGCCCAGTTGCTCAAAATCCTGGGCAATGCATGGATTGGGAAGATGAGAGCGGAGTGGACCAGAGACTCGCTGGCGCCCTGTTTAGAGAACTCAACTCACCCCACTGCCCACCATGGAATGTGCAAATGAGGCGAAAAACAAGCACACAAAATGCTGAAGGACAATGAAACGAGGCTTCCGCGAGGCGTGGGAGGTGAGAGCTCCCGGGAGCCTGAGCCGAAGTGGCGGCTGCGCTCAGCGCGCAGGTTGGAAACAGCGGTGGCGGGAGGGAAGGAGGCGCCCCTGGCGCCAGTCCTCCTCCGGACCCAGCCCCCGCTCCCTTACTGACTGCTCTGCAGAACAGCTGGCAGATACCCAGTGAGTCGGTGCAAACCCCAGCACCGACCGACAGAGAGCACCTCGGCACTGAGGTTCACCCGCTGCGCGGGCCCAGAGGTGTGGTTGCTCAGGCGTCCTCTTGGGCCCGCGGCCGCCCTGGCGACCCCGCTCAGAGGCCACCTGGCCTGTTGTTGATCCCTCCAGGCCACCCCTCGGATCTTCCTGACCTCGCCCCCACCCTTCCTCGGAGCTTCAGGGGAAGGGTGGAAGGCAGAGGCGTGTGGAGGCTTCGCCCTGCTCTCTGTGGATCGCTGGCCACGGTCCCCAGGGGAGGGTTGGGAAGGCAGCCTCGTGGGCTGATTTCCCTGGGACAGGCCAGCCTCCACCCACAGAAGCCAGTAGTCACTGCCTGTCCATCCTGCGGCCCCTCAGGGGCTGGATCCAGATGCCCGGGTGGCCCACGGGCTGGTGTGAGAGGGTTCTGGGAAGCGTGATGCACCAAAGCGCAAATCCCCGCTGAGCCTGCATCGCCCACGCCCTGGCTGGAGGTTCTTCCCTCTGCACTGCAGCCACACTGGCCCAAGTGGGTGCACACCCTGTACCTCAGTGCATGCAGCTCTGCCACATGCTGTGAGCCGCCCACCCCACCTCTAGCAGCACCACCACACACGACTCCCATTGACCTGGCCTTGGCATTTGTCACGTATGTTCACGATAGAGTCTTTTGTGTAAGTCAGCCGGGTGGCTGCTTGGCTCGCTGCCTGCTGAGCAGCGCGGCACCGAGGAATAGACACGGGTCACACACAGTAACCACGCTGTTCACTCAGCTTTTATTGAATGCGGGTTCATTCAAAGTAGAGCATCAACACACACTAATATCCTATTCACACTCCCACAGTCTAAGAGAAAGATAACACACACAGCAATCAATGGGGAATAATGAACCCGAGTCCCACAGCCTCAGTCTGCAGGTCTGGGAGACACCACAGTGGGCAAAGGAGTTGTCAGCGTCTTGCAAGAAAAAATCTCCGGAGCCAGGTGGACAGCAGAGCAGGCGAGGTCCTCAGTCCAGCAGGGCAGAGCCTCTGGCGGCCCATGCCAAGGGAGATCGGTGTGGCGGGGAGCAGTACTCTGGTGTGTGGGGCTCGGCTGTCTCAGCAGTGGTCTGGAGCCTGCCTCAGTCATACCCTTGAGAGTGGTGCACTCCACCCTTCTGGGTCTTTTGATAAGGGTCTTGGTTCCCCGGATGCCAAGTGGGTGGTATGTGGCTATTCTGCTTGGCACCCACGATGGCAAGTGTGGGTCTTCCCCAGGAGCCTGTCTATGGGTGGTCCCGCTCTGCAGACACAGCTATTACGGTCACAGGTGCAGATGTCTTAGGTGTGTCTCCTTGCCAGATGTGTCTGCTCTGACTTAGGTAGTTTTCCTCTTGAACCAAAGTGTCATGGCTGACTGGCAGCCACCTTGGTTGACATGAGTGACTCCACTTTGTTTTAGATACTTTATGCCGTCTCGATCGGACCAATGCCATTTTACTGGCCCTGCCCTCCACAGCATCCTGCAGGACTTCACTTAATTACCACCCGACTAATGGTCTTCCTGACTCCCCACCCACTTCCCACTCTGCTCTTCTCCTTCGCAGCACTTTACACAATTGGGATGACGTATTTCTCTGGGCAATGATTTAATATGTTTTCCCCTTCCTTAGGCCATAACTCTAAGAAGGCAGAGACTGTGTCTGTCTCATTCAGGATGTAGCAAAATTTCTGGCAGTAGGTGGCCAGTAAATATCTGTTCAGTGGATAGATGGGGCTGTTCCAAGGAAGGAGGGAATGAATGAATGAATGAATGAATGAGTGGGTGTGAGGAAATGGGTGAATAAGGTGAGAATGGCTGTAAGGTGTTGCTGCCACCCATTAAAAACTGGGGGACAGAGTTCAGCTCATTGGAGTTGGCCCAAAGATTCCTAGTGGATTCTGACGCTGGAGAAAGTTCATGGTGCTGAGTACTTGCTGTGCCCTGAGCAATCAGAGAGGACTTCATGGAGGCAGTGTGGATATTTCGAGCTCCTGTGGAAGGGAGCTGCAAAAGGCAAAGGAAACTCACTCAAGAGGGCATGTGGAAATCCTCTGTTATCTGAGGAGACAGAGTCCCTGTTTGCAGGTCATTGAGAAAGTTGGAGTCAGTTGGGGGGTAACCAGAAGTGGCTGAAATGAGTCTGAACTTCGCCTATTGCAACAATGGGCGAGGCTGCTGGACTAAAACGTCAATCAGTGGCACAGGTTTCTCCTTGGGACCTGACCTGACATGTCACAGAGGCCCTGAGTAAACAGTCAACTCACCTCACCCAAGCCAGGCAGCTGTCCAAGTCCCCATTTCACTGGAACCCTATTGTGAAATAAAGCCATCGGTTTGAGGTCTCTATTATCCCCGGCGTTTCCTAGTTTCAAGATTTCCAGTCTGCACTGGTTAGAGGAGTGTGCAGGCCGCTCGGGCCGGGGCAGGGTGCGAGGCCAGAGGCTTGGAGACTGAAGTCCTATGAAGACAGGGTGGATGTGAAACTGGGCGCCTGGTGCGTTTCCGATAAATCAGATGGCAGATTAGTGAATCGTTACTTTCCTTATTGCACACGAGTAAACGGAGTTGTGGCTGGTCAGCAAGCCAAGGGGGCAGAAGTGAGGCCAAGGAAGGCTCTGTGGAGAAGATGCTGGAGCTGAGTCTGAAAGGCCAGAGCATCGCCTAAAGCTGGCAAGGAGGCTGTGGCCGGAAGCCAGAGGCTTTCTCCCGGTCCCAGTGGTCCTCCCACGTGAGCGGCTGGCTCTAGCACGCGCTCATTCCACTCCCACACGCTGTTTCGCCAGGGTTATTTATTATAACTTGCAGCCGTGGGGCAAGGTCCAGGTGGGCAGACCTGTCCACCGTCAAGGCCTCCCAGCCGCTCGCCGGCACCCAGAGAGCAGCGTGTCCAGATCTTAACCTGGGAGAGCACAGCCATGGTGCTCTGGGGGCCCGTGCTGGGGGCCCTGCTGGTGGCCGTGGTGGGATACCTGTGCCTGCGGGGGCTGCTCCGGCAGCGCAGGCCCCAGGAGCCCCCTCTGGATAAAGGCTCTGTGCCCTGGCTGGGCCACGCCATGGCTTTCCGGAAGAATATGCTGGAGTTCCTGAAGCACATGCGGGCCAAGCACGGGGACGTGTTCACAGTGCAGCTCGGGGGCCAGTACTTCACCTTTCTCATGGACCCTCTCTCCTTCGGCCCCATCCTCAGGGATGTGAAGAGGAAACTAGACTTTGTGGAGTACGCCGAAAAACTGGTGCTAAAGGTATTTGGATACCACTCCGGGCCGGGAGACCACCGGATGATACACTCGGCCAGCACCAAGCACCTAATGGGCGACGGCTTGGAGGATCTCAACAAAACCATGCGGGACTGCCTGTCCTTGGTCATATTGGGGCCCACGGGCCAGCGTCCGGACGCCAGGAGCTGGCAAGAGGACGGCCTCTTTCACTTCTGCTACAACGCCTTGTTCAAGGCTGGCTACCTGAGCTTGTTCGGCTACACAAAGGACACGGAGCAGGATCTACTGCAGGCAGAGGAATTATTTGAGCAGTTCCGCAAGTTCGACTGCCTGTTCCCCAGGTTCGTTTACTCCTTGCTGGGGCCCCGGGAGTGGCTAGAAGTCGGCCGGCTCCAGCGTCTCTTCCACAAGACCCTCTCCGTGAAACACAGCCTGGAGAAGCATGGCATCAGCAACTGGATAGCCTACATGCTTCAGTTTCTGAGGGAGCAGGGAGTCGCCCCGGCCATGCAGGACAAGTTCAACTTCATGATGCTCTGGGCCTCCCAGGGGAACACGGGGCCCACCTCTTTCTGGGCCCTCTTGTTCCTGCTGAAGCACCCAGAAGCCATGCAGGCGTTGAGAGAGGAGGCTGCCCAGGTCCTGGGGGAGGCCAGGCTGGAGGCCGGGCAGTCTTTCAGCTTCGAGGTCGGGGCGCTGCAGCACACCCCGGTGCTGGACAGCGTGATGGAGGAGACGCTGCGCCTGCGGGCGGCGCCCACCCTCCTCCGGGTGGTGAACGGCGACCACACCCTGCAGATGGCCAGCGGGGAGCAGTACCAGCTCCGCGGCGGGGACATCGTGGCCCTCTTCCCTTACCTCTCAGTGCACATGGACCCTGACATCCACCCCCAGCCCACTGCCTTCAAGTACGACCGCTTCCTCAACCCCGACGGCAGCCGGAAAGTGGACTTCTACAAGGCAGGCAAAAAGATCCACCACTACACCATGCCGTGGGGCTCGGGCGTCTCCATGTGCCCCGGGAGGTTCTTGGCCCTGAGCGAGATGAAGCTCTTCGTCCTGCTCATGATCACGCACTTCGACCTGGAGCTGGTGGACCCTGACACGCCCATGCCGCCCGTGGACCCCCAGCGCTGGGGCTTTGGCACCACGCAGCCCACCCACGACGTGCGCTTCCGGTACCGCCTGCGGTCTCCTGAGTGAGCACGGCCAAGGGGGGCTGCAAGCCCCGCCAGGGGGCGCCCTTGGGGTCTCCACCTCTTCTCACCCCTCTGAAGCTCCAGACCCCCCACCAGCTGCCGCTCCCTGCGGCTCTGTGGCACCCTCTACCTCTGTCCTGGTACCTCTGTCCTCCTTGCTCTCTGGCCTCCTTCTAGACACCTCACAGGCTAATCTTCGCCTCTTTAAAACTCCATCTCTCACAGTGGGTTCAGCAGAATCCCCCTTCCACAAGAAATCTGCAGGAAGGGGAACTGTGGGCGGGCAGCTCCGTTTGGGGGATAACGCCCACCTCGACAGCTTGCTCCTGCGACACAGAAGCTGGTCCCCTCCAGCACCAGCTGCGAGTCCCCACTGCCCCCACTTAATTTTTTTCTCAATTCCATTCCACGTCTTCTGGAAGTCACGTTCTAAAAACAGTCTTGCTCAATAGCAATATAAGGCAAGCCAGCCACATGGGTAATTTTTAATTAATTTCCTAGTTGACATATTTTGTAAAGTAAAAGAAACAAGTAAAATTCATTTTTATAATATATTTTACTTACCCCCACACAGCCAAAATATTGGTGTTTCAACATGTCATCAATATAAAAATAGTTTTACATTTGTTTTTTAGAATTGCCTTCAACATCTGGTATGCACTTTTTTAAAAAATTGAATCTATTGGGGTGACATTGGTTAATATAATGATATAGGTTTCGGGTGTACAATTCTATAATGCATCATGTGTACATTGTACTGTGTGTTCAAAACTCTGGCATGTCCCTTCTGCCCTTGCGGCACGCCTGGGTTCCAGCGGGCACATGTGATGCATGTGACAGCTGCCTGTGGCCGGCGGCTGCCCTGGGGAACAGCAGTCAGTCCTGCAGACGCGCTGGCTTCCATGAAGGCCCTTCTCTCCACGCCTGGCCTGCGGGCCCTCTGTCCGCCCTGCTGCCAGACACCGTTTTCCAAAAGCACCTCTCCCTGACGCTATTTTATCTTCCAGCTTCCCATTCCCCTCACACACCCGACATCCAAGGTTTGCTGCAGTTGGTCCCCAAATTTTCCATGCAGCACAATCCAACTTTTCCCCAGCCTTTCCTGGTGGAAATGTCTGTAAAGCATGTTGCTTGCTTTTCCTGCTGACCCTGGTGCCAGCTACTCCTGAAGCCTTCTCAGACCTGGCCCGTTCCATCCTCCGTCTCCTGCTCCTGCAGCTCCCCTAACACCTCCTGCATCACTCACTTAGCATCTGTTATGAGTCCTTGCTCTCTGTCCTGGTTTCCTCCTCCCGCCCCTTCCCCATGCTGGGGTCCATAGGACCTGGAATCTTATTCTTTCATCTCTGATCCCTCAATTCCCCAGAAGCAGATTAAATGATAGAAACCAGACTTTCAGTCTCGGCTAGTTTACTTTATGCCCTCAAATTATTTCCTTCCCTCCCTGCCCGCCCTCAGCTTTCAGGCACACGAACTAGAGACAGTCCCTGTTACCAGGCGTGCTTACCAGCGCTGGGAGGGTGCGAGAGGAGGTGGCTGCCAGAGTTCAGCGGGCTGATGGCAGGACCCTGGCCGGAGCTGGGACGGTCCCTGCAGCATGGACTCCCTGCCAGGATCACCCAGTGGGGCTTCTCCCTGCTACCCCCTCCCACATCTCTGACTGTCCTTCTGTTGAGGTTGCCTGTTCTGCACTGAGTTTTGCCAGGACAATAGGCCTAGGCTGAGGGCACCTGCCTGGAGCCTGATAGAGGTTTCACTGGTTAAGAGAAGCCAGGATGTCCCATCCTATTCCACAAAGGGCCAGGAGCACAGGAGAGGGACAAGGGGACTGGGAGGCTGGGGGTTGCCCATGCGGAGCTTCCCAACCACCTGCTCGCAGAGCCAGGCCCTGTGCCCGAGCAGCTGAGGGATGGAGCAAAGCGGCGAGGCCTTCACATACCTCCTCGACCCTGCCCAGACCTTGGTGCTGCATCCCGTCCTTTCCCCCACGCCCAAAGGAATGTGGGCCAGGAGCCTGGCCTGTGGACAGGCTGGCGGGGAAGGGCTGGCAGCCCAAGTCCACTGAGTAAGGGTCAGAAGGTCTCAACCGAGAGCAAACTTCGTGGAGCCTGTGGTTGGTTTGAGGGTGAGCCTGGGACCCAGAGAAGCCTCGGTGGGTCAGGTGTGGGGTGAACACAGGTGTCCCATCCCACGGCCAAGGATGTTCCCCATGACAACAGGCCTCCCAGGAAGCAGGGAGCACCCAGAATTGGAGAGGGCACGTGGAGGCCAGTTCCCATCACTGGCGCCTGTGGTTCTAGGGCCCCTGCACAGGGACAGCTAGACACACCCTCCACAAGGGCCACTCTTCCTCCGCTGGCAGCAGGAAGACTGAGACCGGCAGCGACGCACCCAGTCACTTCATGTCCTGACCCGGCAGTTCTGTCCCCAGTGCCTCATTTCTGAACCAATTTTTTCTCCCTCAGAGAAAAGCCCACCGTGGGTATTCTCTGAGGACAGCTTATAACAAAGCAAGTCAGGCATGACATGCCGAGGGTGGAATTCCAGGACCTGGGGAGGAAGAGAGATGATTTCCTAGCAGTAGCTTGCCCTGCACGCTCTCACCGCCCTTCACAGGGCGGAGGGTGGGCAGCCCTGGTCCCAGGCAGAGCCCTGCGGCCCTCCACCCTGGGCCGCCCTGCAGGTGGCATGTTGTCGGCGCCTCCTGGCCGCCCTGCCCCGGGGCCACCACCAAGGCTGCGGTATTAAACAAAATAACAACAATATTTCCCTGGCTGGACTAGAGGGGCGGGAGCAGCCTGGTGGAGGGTGGGCCTCAGGTTTCTCTGAAGATGGGAGTGACCGCTGAGGGTGCTGTGATCACTCTGGCTGTTGGGTGCAGAGTATCCGGTTAGCCCAAAAGTCTGCTTTTTCTATAAAATGAGACACACTTTTCCTTTTCACCAATAACTTCATTGATTAGGATGTTCTGAGTATGTCGGCTATTCCCTGCTATTGGCTTCTAGTGGGTAGAGGCCAGGGGTGCTGCTAAACATCTTCCAGTGCATGAGACAGCCCACAGCAAAGAATTATTTGGCCAAAATGTCAGTAATGCCAGGAAACTTCAAAACCACTTTCGAACCGTTCCACCAGTCACAGCACCTTCTCCATATACTACACAAATATTTTATTTGCATTTCAGTTGCCTTTTTACCTTTTTTGAAATAATAAAGCATCATATGCCAAAAGTGTGTATTTTCATCCATCTTCAACATTCAAATGGCCACACAAAGACTTCCAGTCAAGATGACAGCGAAGACAGACATGGCTCGCCTCCTCCCACCACCACATCAAACTCTCAACTAAACTATAGAACAGCCATCACTCAGAACCATCAGAAATCGAGTTGAATGGAAGTCTGATAACCACAGAATTAAAGAAACCGCATCCATCCAGACTGGCAGGAGGGGCACAGATGCAGAACGGGCTGGTCGCAAATCCACGTGTGGTGAATACAAATTCAGGAGGCATATCTCAGGACCAAGGAGTCCCAGCCCCATACCAGACCCCTCAGCCCAGGGTTCCAGTGCCAGGGAGATAAGTCCCTACAACGTCCGGCTACAAAAACCAGCGGGGATCGAGTCAGTGGAAGAAACTTCTGGAGCCCCAAGCAGTTCCTCGTACAGAACCCACACATGGACTCACCTACTCAGACTCCTCCCTCTGAGCTCTAGCACCAGGTGGCAGCTTGAAAGGCGCAGGTGGCACACAGGGAGAGAGTGAAGTGTCTGGCATCAAAGTGAGCAGAAGCCATTGTCCCTTTGCTAAGCCTTCCCCCCACTGATCTGGCAAGCTGGTGCTATATCTGAGACTCCATCAACCTGGCTAACACTGTTTGCTTCACCCTGGAGATCTGCTGAGACTCCACCCCAACCAAATTATGGCCCCATCCAAGCTGCTTTTCCATACGAATGGCTGGTATTGGCTCATGCTTCACAACTTCCTTAATCCTCTTAAGCAACAACTGGCCTCTTTGAGGCTCAGGCCCAGCACTAGCAGCAGCCAGCCTGGATACACAGCTTGGTTTCTTCTGGGAATCTCCAAGCCCAGCACCAGTAGCAGCCATCTCAGATTGTTTTATAGCTCAGATTGGGTGGTGCCAGGCAACATAGGTGGGGGGTGACCTTGGACTCCACCACTGGGGAAACCCCAGAGACTGCACAACCAGTGGGCAGCTACACACAATGTCACAGCACCACCACCCTGCCCCTGCACAGCTGATCCTTCATGGAGGGCGGAGGTTGGTGGTCAGTGGTCACAGCCAGTCCTTGCAGCTGACTGGCCTGGGTAAATCCCTCCCATTGATCTGCCAACAGCAACCAAGGCTCAACTGCAAGAAGAGGGGGTACTCAGCCCACACAAAGGGCGTACCTCGAGTACCCATCTTGGGTGATAGGGGAGGCTGTGCCAGTGGACCCTACGGGACACCTATTACATTAGGCTTCATTTGGCTCTGTGTTTCCCAAGACACGGAGTCAAAGCAGCTCTACCTAATACACAGAAACAAACACAGGCTACCAAATTGAGGAAACAAAGGAACATGGCCCAAATGAAAGAACAGATGAAAACTCCAGAAAAAGAGCTAAACAGAATGGAGATAAGAAATCTGTCAGATGCAGAGTTCAAAACACTGGTTATAAGGATGCCCAAGGAACTTAGTGAGGACCTCAACAGCATAAAAAAGACCCAGAAATGAAGGATACACTAATTGAAATAAAGAACAATTTACAGGGAAACAACAGTAGAGTGGATGAAGCTGAGAATCGAATCAATGATTTGGAACATAAGGAAGCAAAAAACAACCAATCAGAACAATAGGAAGAAAAAAAGAATCCAAAAACATGAGGGTAGTATAAGCAGCCTCTGGGACAACCTTAAGAGGTCCCATATTCACATTCTAGGGGTGCCAGGAGGAAGAGAAAGTGCAAGAAAAAGGAAATCTATTTGAAAGAATAATGAAAGAAAACTTCCCTAATGTGGTGAAGGAAATAGACATGCAGGTCCAGGGAGCACAGAGAATCCCAAACAAGATGGGTGCAAAGAGGTCAACTCCAAGATACGTCATAATTAAAATGCCCAAGGTTAACGATAAAGAGAGAATCTTAAATACAGTAAGAAAAAAGCAGTTAGTTACCTACATGGGAGTTCCCATAAGACTGTCAGCTGATTTCTCAAAAGAAGCTGCAGGCTAGATGAAATTGGCAAGAAATATTCAAAGTCATGAAAAAGCAGGGACTTACAGCCAAGATTACTCTACCCAGCAAAGCTATAATTTAGAATGGAAGGGCAGAGAAAGAGCTTCCTAGGCAAGAAAAAATGAAAGGAGTTAATCATCATCATACCATTATTGTATGACTTGTTAAAGGCACTTATTTAAAAAAAGAAGATAAAAACTATGAACAATAAAATGGCAAAAAGTACATATGTATCAACAATTGAATCTCAACATCAAACTAAGCAAACACGAAGAACAGAAATAGAATCACGGACCCAGAGAGCATTATTTAAAAAGATTTAATTCATTTATTTTTAGAGAAAGGGGAACAGAAGGGGAAAGAGAGGGAGAGAAACACCAACGTGTGGTTGCTTTTCATGTGCCCCCTACTGGGGACCTGGCCTGTGACCCACGCATGTGCTCTGACTGGGATCAAACCGGCGACCATTTGGTTTGCAGGCCGGCACTCAGTCCAATGAGCCTCACCAGCCAGGGCCCAGAGAGCATTTTTATGGTTCCCCAATGGGAGGTGGGTGTGGGAGAATGAATGAAGAGGTGATGGGATTAAGAAGTACAAGAGGTAGTTATAGAAACTGGTCCCAGGTTCCAAACAGGTTGGGGACCACTGCAGTCGATGATAGGAGGACATGACGGTAGGAAACAGAGGTCAGCTGGGCAACTATTGCAGCAGTTCATGGAGTATGACGTCCTGGAAGGAGTGAGCGGATGCTGGTGACGGTTGAGAACTGAAAACTGACCTCTGGGTTTAGCAACATTGTCAGCGAGACCCTTGGAGAGAAGAATTTGGGTGGATGCCCAGCTGAGCTGGGTCCCATCCGCTCTCATCGGACTGTGGCATGGCCACTTGGGTTTCCTTTTCCCCCGCACCCTCCTTGTTGGGGGAGTCCTCAGCCTGCCTCTCTCCAAGGTCATTCACGCAGGTCATTTCTTCTTGGCCAGTGAGGTTGCTGCTCTCACTACAGCTGGACAGCGGGGCCTGGGGAGGGCAAGGCGCCTGGTGCCGCCCACACACAGTGGCCAGGGAAGCCTTCAGGTACTGGCTGAAGCATCGGACGGAGAAGGCGTAGAGGATGGGCGTGAAGCAGCAGTGAAAGAAGGCGATGGTCTCTGTTACCTGCAGTGCGTAATCCAGGTGCTGGCTGGCCTTGCAGTCCCATAAGACTTTCAGGTCCATCATCGAGTGCAGAAACAGGACGAGGTTGTACGGGAACCACAGCACGAAGAAGGCCACCACCAGGGCGATGGCTATCTTCAGAGCCCGGCCCCTGCCTGGGGGCTTCAGCCTGACCAGGACCGAGACAATGCGGGAATAGAAGAAGATCATGGCAAGGAGCGGAAGGAGAAACCCCAGAATGTTCTGCTGGAAGCGCAGAAGGAGCTTCCAGAAGGTCCCATGCCCCCCGAAATCCGGATAGCAGTTCCACACACCCTTGGGGTTTTCATGCGCCTGCACAAAGATCATGTCAGGGATGGAGACAGCCAGGGCCACAGCCCAGACCACGACAACAAGGACCCAGCGCTTGACCCGGGTCCTCAGCCTGCGGTGGGCCTGAGCGTGGACGATCTCTAGGTACTTGTCCAGGCTCATGCAGGTAATGAAGAAGATGCCACTGTAGAGGTTGATGGTATAGAGAGTGCTCACCGCCTTGCACAAAAAACTCCCAAAGACCCAATGCCAGGCCACGGAGATGACCCAGAAGGGCAGGGTCACCACAAACAGGAGGTTGGAGATAGCCAGGTTCAACAGATAGACCTCTGTCATCTGCCTGCGAGGCACGCACCGGAGCAAGACCACCAGAAGAAGGAGGTTCCCGGCCAGGCCCAGCACAAAGACCAGGCTGTAGAAGACCGGCAGGAAGACTCTGCTAAAGGACAGCACCTCGTCCTTCCTGCAGAGCAGGAAGGCCTCCAGGTCCGGGTAGTCCGCGTAGTCATAGAAGGAGCTGCTGTTCTCAGAACTGGCGACCTTGGTGGTGAGCGGCGGCTGAGAGGAGGCGGTGGTGGCCATGCCAGGAGGATACGCCCAGTCCTGGAGCTCTGCCAACCAGAGAGTCGTGTGAGAGACAGACGGCGAAGCCGGGCAATCCCACCTCTTAAACCCCATTTCTACTGCCCTGGGGTGTCCGAGAGGCTCCTCACAGCTGCACCTGCAGCCCAGCAAGTAGGAGCACAAGTGCGGGGAGCGGAGTCTGTCACTATTTATGTCACCTTAGGGAAGTGACTTAGCCTCAGGAGTTCTCTTAGTATCCACTTCTTTCATTATGGTTAACTTGTCTCCCTCATTATTTTAAAAAACTGGTACTGTCTTTCCTATTTTTCCTTATTATTTAGGGCTACCAATCCACTTCTTTATTGTGTCTCCATGCTCTTCCCCGTGTCTGGCTTTAATTATTCTTTGTGTAGCTCGTGTTTGTTTTTTAGATGAGAGCTTCTCTTCAGTGGGGCTCGTTTCATCTATAAATGTCGGGTGTGCCCACTCTGGCTTTGAACTTTCTTTACTTCCCTCCCCTGAGAATTTCCCTTGCTTTTATTTAAAGACTTCTAGCTATAAAGATTGTTTTATATCAACATTTTCTTTTATATTTTATGTTTTATTTTAACCAGGATGTTTAGGTTTGTAGCAGAAAGTTGTGATGTTATGTTGATAGATTCACAACAGCTAAACTTTTCCATCCCTCAGTTTCCCCATCTTCAAAATGGTCACAATGCCAGCGCCTACTCGTGGGTTCTTGTGAGGCTTAAGTATTCACGCGAGGCACTTCAAGTGCTACGAAGAGTGCCCAGAACATAGTAGGTGCTCAATAAATGGTAGTTTAAACGACTGCTTTACTCAGACCTGAGTGGACCACCTTCCCTCCAGCCTCTCCTCCTCGCCTGTGTCTGTCTGACTGAATGGCATCGCCAACTCCTCAGGCACCTGAGACCGAAATGTGCGTGGCACCCAGATTCCTTCCTCACCACCCTGACCACTGCCCGACTGCCTTGGGAAAATGTCCAGTCTCTCAAAGTCCGGTAAAAACCTAGACATGATATTCTTTTAATAAAATTAAGACAAAGTACTATCCACATAGGAGTCGAAAGAGATGGGGGGAAAAGCCAGGGAATGACAGGCACAGGATTCAAGATGGCAGCTGCCCGGGCAGGAGAAGCGAGAGGCATTAGAGATGGGCGAGAGATGGAGGCGGGAGGAACCGGTTGATCTGATCCAAGAGCCTTTATCTGATGCTGTGCTGAGAGGCGGGCTGAGTCAGGGTCGACTTCAGCACTGGAAGAAGGTAAGAGTGGGGTTTTTAAAAGAAAATGCGTGGGGTTTGTGGGGGGGATAGGGGAGGAGTTAGTCTCTTGTTCTCCCAGACGGGTGCCTCAGGGTTCCAGGATGTGAGTCAGGACAATGGGTTAGGCAAAGGCCGGGCCGTTCCCAGGTGCAGGAGGGTCAGTCTAGCCACCGGCCACTGTCGCTGGTGCCAGGTGCCTATTGCGCGCGGTGGGAGAGAGTTTGGATGAAGCCACAGGCTACCAAGTGAGTCACAGGCAGGCCTGAGGGCTGGAAAACTGGCCTGACTGGGTCAGGAGCAGTCTGGCAGGCCGGGGACTGGCCTGGCCCTTTCACCCCAGACATTTTTATTATGTTTTCAAAGCTGGGGGTAAACGAGTGAAGGTCTGTCTTCTGGAACCGCTTCCCGCTGGGAAGGGTCCTAGAGCTGTCCCTAAGCCATCTCCATGAGCTGTGCTTGCACTTGCACGTGCCCTGGTTGATAATGTTGCAGGACCAGCACTGCCCCGATTTGTTTTTTGAACTGCTCCAGCCTGGAAGATATAAAACTTTACAAGCAGGTTAAAGTTACACGGTCTGAGCATAAGGACAGAAGTACTGAGAAGAGGGGTCCCAGGAAAGGCAGTAGCCGGGTCATGCTGGGGAGCCAGGAATGAGGATTTATGGAGGGTCTCAGATTCTTGATTTTAGAAGCAGACGCCAGTATACCCTGGATGTTGGTTGGGCCTGACCTGACCTGTGAACATAGAAACAGCACTCTTCCCTGAGGTACAGACCTGTCCCTCCTTCTGATGCTGTAAGTAGGTCTAGGGCTCTTCGGCTTGGAGGGGCTGCCCCTGCTAGGGAGTCCAGCTGCTCCTGGAGTGCAGCTAGGGTTTCCCCCGTCTCGGTAAGGGCCTCCACTGTTTCTACAGATAATCGGTAATGAAAACCCAGAGAGGCGCCACCCACCAAGGCCCCAGCCTCAGAGAGGACTCCTGGCAATGCTATTATGGAGATCAATGGGTGGCCCTTTTGAATGAGTGTCCCTGACCCCTAAGGGGAAAGCGGAGTGAGACATTTTCCCATGCAATTGATGTCGGGAAGAATGTACCCCAGGGAGCAGATTCCTGTCCATTTTGGGGGGCAGGGTCCAATAGGCCCATGATCCACAAATCCAATGTACCCCTGAAGAGCATTTCTGCAGAATACTCTGCAGAGGTGGATCTGCAGAAACTCTGTACTCTGTCCACAGAACGGGCTGGGTTTCTATTGAGACGTATCTACCGCTAACCAGTGTTCTAGTCCTAGAGTATTTGGTGCCCCAGTATTCAAGTCCTTGTGCAGCTAGAGATGCTGCGACTAGGGGTCAATGATGGGATTTTGGAAGGATTGGTCTATAAATTCAGAGTAAACAGAGCCCTGCTTTTTCCCATAATGAACTGCCACAGTGTGATCTCGGGACAGGGGGAGACAGTCCTGGTCCTCCTGGGAAAGAAGGTTGAGGGAGTTACCTTTTCTGGCTGGCCTGCTGTTGCAGTAGGTAGATGTCTATTTGGGATTGCACCAGTGAGAGTCGTGGGTCATGGGAAGCGAATATGTAAGAAAGCAGTTTCGTCTCCTGGATTCTGGGTTCCAATGACCCAAAGGCTTGTTAAGCAGGGTAGGGAGAGTCTCGAGACGTTTCTGAGAGGGGATTGTGGGATTATGAAGCTCCATTGGCACTGGTTTGGGTTAAGTGAGCCAACTGGGGTCCCCTCACTCCTTTGACTTGTGATGCAGAAGAGAAAGGTGGCATGCAAGTGATTGATGACGTGCAAGAATAGGGGACCCTTGGGACAGTGCCAGTCATGGGCAGAAAAGTTGTCTGGTAACTTATTTTGGTAGTGTTTGGTAACCTTAGGCCCCCAAGCTTCATTGTGGGTGGTTGTGGAGTCCAGACAGCAAGAGACATTACCCCACTGACCTGGCGGTAGGGACTGGACATACCCCCAGCTACGGGTGGAGAGGCAAGGCCAGCAGGAGTAATTCAACGTAAAGAAGTGGGCTATATGGACCACTATGGTGAAAGAGGGGTCTGGTAAGGGTGAATAAGAGAGAGGAGGGAGTAAGAGTAAGAAAATGCCAGCTAGGGTCAATCTAATTCTAGCCACGTGGAAACTAGTTCCCAGGAATAGTCCTGGACGTCCTCCTGGAGGAAGGCATCACACAGTACTTGGGGTACGTCCTGTTCGGTGGGGTGCTGTGATGCCGCCTCAGCTGGGATGCTTATGCAGAGGTCATAGAAGGCCCAGACACTAACTGACACAGAATCCTTACTGCTCCTGGAAAAGCGAGGGGTATGGATCACTTGGGGCATTTGGGGAATGCAGAGAGCTTCTAAAAGGACAAGGACAGTTATAATAACAGCAGTGAGCAACAGGATCAGGCAAAGGGTTCCCACACTGCTCCTGTAGCGGGACACATTCCGGTTGGGTCCCTAAGGAGAATGGTGTGGTTTATTCTTCCTTCTGCTCTAAACCGTTGATTTCAGTCCCAGTTTCCTTCCCTTCACTGTTGGTTCCCTGTATATTTTTCTTTATTTCACTTTGCACAGCCTTCACTTTTTCCTCTATTTTGTGACCATATTCAACCATTTCTGTAGGCATGCTGATTACCAGTGTTTTGAACTCTGCATCTGATAGATTGGCTATCTCTTCATTGCTTAGTTCTTTTTCTGGAGTTTTGATCTGTTCTTTCATTTGGGCTGTATTTTTTTGTCTCGGCGTACCTGTTATGTTGTAAGGGGTGGAGCCTTAGATATTCGCCAGGGCAGGGCAACCCACATCACTGCACTGTACGTGGGGAAGTGGTCAGAGAGCAAACAATGCCGCTTGCCTGGCTCTCAGCTGGCTTTCAGTCACTCACCCTGCTCCCCACTAGCAAACTGGGACTTTCTGGTGCTGATTCCCAGGTGGGTGGGTTTGTGTACATTCTAGGGTCTCTCCAACAAATTCTCCTGTGAGGCTGGGAGTTTCTCCCTCTGCCACAACCCCCACAGGTTTTCATAGCCAGAGATTTCGAGGCTTTATTCCCCTACACTGGAACGCTGGGTGGCACGGTCTCTCTCCCTCCCCAGTTGTTCCTCCCAGCGTATCCACATGCAAATGCAGGACTCCCTGGTCCGCCAGCCACCACCTCACCCACCCGGTCCTCCAGTTGCCTTGCCACTCATCCTCTCTGCCCTGCCAGCCCGTCTCTGCCTCTCCTACAAGTCTTCTGTTTCTTCTTTAACTCCTTGGTTGTCAGACTTTCATACAGTTCAATTTTCTGGCAGTTCTGCTTATTTTTATTTTTTTGTTTTTAAATTTGTTGTTGTCTTTCTTTTGGCTGTGTGAGGAGACAAAGGGTAGCTACCTACACCTCCATCTTGGCCAGAAGTCCTCAAGATGGAATTATTTAATACATTCCATGCCAGTTTATATCCCTTTTGTGAATGATTTATTGTTTTAATGAGTGGGATTCTCATTTTACAAAAGGTTTTAATAGTAACAATTTTAGCTTTTTACATAGATGTTGTTAACATTTTCCCCAGCCCATCCTGATAGAAGTTTTGTCTATTTTTTCCAGGTCGAATTTTGAAATGTGTTGATGCTTCTAGTCTCCTTGACACCGTGACCTCAGAGCTGGTGGGTGGGAATACCCAGGGCCACGGAGGCGGGCCCTCTCCCGGGGGAACCCTGAGTCCTCCCACTCCTTGTCCCGCCCTCGGGCTCCTGGCATGGCGCCGGCGCCAGATATTTGTGAGAGCCACACACACACACCCCCTGTCATCACCCCAGGAGCTGAGTGGGTGGCTTTCTCCAGGGCCAGGCTGTGCTCTTGACTGGCCTCAGGAACTTGGTCCTATACCTTCCTTTCCTGGTCCTCCATTCTGCCTGTGCAGACCTGGGGTCTCCTGGCCCCGAGCCCCTCCCCCTTCTTAGCAGCAGGAAAGACACCCCCAACATGTGGCTGGAAGTCTGTGAGCTGCTGGGGCTTGAAGGAGGAGATGCTCTTCTGCGCTTGGGCCTGATTAGGATTTCTTCGTCAGGAGTTGTCCCTAATTAAACACCAGCAGTTCTGGTCTGTCAGCACTGAACTTGAACCTGACATGGGTTTTCAAAGTCCTTGACTTTTGCTTTAACAAACAACCAAGCCTGATGATTGCTTTGATCAAAGCTGGATGTCAGGGCAGCAGGCCCTAGGTTGGACCACACCACCTAGAACACGCTGTTCCCTTGCCTCTCCGGGCCTCCTGATTTTTCACTCTGGGACTGAGGCCACCGGCCCCTCCCATCACTCTCATCAACAACAGCAACCACACCCCCATGCAGACCCGGGATCTGGCCAGGCACCTTCGTACCCACTACAGCAGTCCTGCAAGGCAAACCGGGAAGGAACTGTCAGCACCATTTAATCCAGGAGCAAAGCGAATTTTCCACGATCTCGTAGGAAGTCACTGGCTGAGCTGCCGCTGACCCTGGGGCTGCAGACGCCAGGACAGTGTGTTGTCCCTAGTCCGTCTCATCCTTGGCCTCCACTCTGACCCATCCAGCTCACAGAAAAGGGCCACCTGCGAGAGGTGTGGTTTGGGCTCAGGAGGTCTCAGCTGACCGGGACATTGTCCCCCTTGGCTGGCCTAGCCTCTATAGAGTCCACCATTAACGCCTCCAAGGCTTTACGGAGCAAAGCAAAATGTGGCCTCCCTGCGGTCCACAGGTAATGGCCTCCCAAAGATGTCCACATCCTAATCCCTGCAACCTGGGGATAGGTTACCTTGTATGTCAACAGCGACTTCACAGACGTGATTAAGTGAACGGCCTTGAGACGGAGAGGGTATCCTAGATTATCCAATGGAATCACAGATGTCCTCATAGGGAGGAGGCAGGAACACCTGAATCAAAGATGGGACAGTGGAAACAGAAGTCAGAGTCATGCGGTTAAAGACAACGATTCTCTAGAACCTGGGAGAGGCCAGGCACAGATTTCCCCCTGATCCTCCAGGGGGACGCAGCCCTGCTGACCCATTTTAGACTTCTGACCTCCAGAACATTAAGAGGATAAGTGTGGGTTGTTTTAAGTCACCGATTTTGTGGTATTTGATACAGTGGCAATAGGTAATATATACTTGCTGTGACCTTCTGTGCCCTAAGCATCTCAGACCAGGGGAGTGAGAGGGCATCATGTCCACAGCCTTCAACTGACATGCAAGGAAACTGAGACTCAGAGAAGGGGAACAACTGTGCAAAGCATACAGTGAGGAGTCAGTGGCTGGACTGAGCCATGAACCCATGTTCCTGCCTGCCCTTAGGTCTCTGTTACCCACCCACACCCCGAACTGTCCTTCTAGCCCCATTCTGGTTTTTCCTTTGTTTTGTTTTCACTTTTCCTAATTGCCTGAATTCATTTAGTTTACCCAGCAACACCTTAAGTGGAACGAATGGCGGTATCAGTTATTCACATCCTAGTATGAATTAGCAGGTAGTAAGGCAACCCCAGATGAAGCTCGGTAGTAGAACTTCTGGAGAATCCAAAGAACTATATGCAGGCTAGAGTGGGAGGCTTTAAAAAGGCCCCAAGGGATAGCAAGGGCAAGGTCAGCTGAGCTTCCCCTATAAGGAAGCCAAGGGCACAGAGGCAAACCATAGCTTGTCTCTAGGGCAACAACGTCCTTCTCTTGGTGAGTGCCTGAGGCTGCTGGCCTGGGCTGGCTCCAGCTTTGACTTAGCAAGAATCTCTGGCCAGAGAGTCCTGTGTCCTCCTGAGGACCTCGAGGCCTCTCAGAGGAGTCTCAGTTGAGGGGATGAGAGAGAGGATAAGGCTCCATCCATCCAGACAGGAAGGCAGCCATGTTCATTGGGCTCCTTCTATGTGCTACACTCACATGCAATTTCGCATCTAATCCTACCCACAATTCTGGGAAGTGCCGTTACTATGATCCCCATTTTCCAGATGAGGAAACTTGATATTTGGAGAGGTGAAGCCCCAGTGTCCACGGTTTTGCATCAGCCAATCATGGACCCAGGATTAGATGCCCAAACAACACAAAGCAGATCTGATGACCCTTTCCTCCCAGCTCGCCTTTCAACGTGGACCGGACTTGAATGTCAAGGATGAGCCTATGATAGTAGGACTCCTAGCTTCAGCAACGAGTGGCAGAGAGGCTTCAAAGTCAGCATGACTTGGAGCCAGCCCCCCACAGGCTTGTGAGAGCCAGCTGTGCCCCGTCTGGGAGGCATTCGGCCGACAGCCGCAGAATTAACCAATTCTATTTTCATGGATGGCACGTTGGTAGCTGGAAATGGACCGTGGTGGGAATGTTTACACCATGGCATGTGCTACAAACCAGAGCTCCCCCACTCCTGTGTGTGCCCCGTACCCCACCACCTTTACCAGCACAACCCTTATCAGGACCCCGTGGAGCTGGACCCAACCGTGTCTCTGTCTCCCGCCAGCTTCCCTCTTCCACCCTCCACAGCAGTCCCACAGCTGCCCACCTCTGGAGCCAAGAGCTCGAGGGCAGGGTCACAGGTAGGTCCCCTCACAGGTGTCCTCAGCACACCCATGCTGAGAGTGCTGGCCACAGTGCAGCTGAGACCAGGGAACAAATAAACAATATCGAAAGTGACCCCAGAGGCCACACCAGCTTTCAAAAATATAAAACCAAAATTAACATTTGAGATCACTTCCAGTGGACAGTCATTTTTGCTGGCTTCCTTACAACTTAAAAGTCATATCCTTTAAAATGTGACCTGAACCCTCCCTTCCCAGAAGCCTGCCAGGGCCACTGGCCCAGTGTGATCCCCGCCCCCGCCCCCCAAGCCCCCACAGGAGTCACTTGCCAGCCTCAGTATCCACCTCCTGAAAGCAGAGTAACCTTTTAAGGGTCCATTGGCCTCCTGTGATAGACTGATGTCTCCCCAGGGTTGCCAGCAGCTGAGATGCACTCACCAAAGGATCCTGGGATTAATCAGTGCAGCCACCTCTCCCCCTCCCTTCTCTTCACTCACTTTTTCCTCACCCGGTTTTCTGCCTCCCCCACAGCACCCAGGACATAGCTGAGCCAAGACCCTCCTGGAAGTCGTTTTCTCAGCCTAGGCCGGCTCTGCCCCAGCAGCCTTGGGAGCCTGTGACCGTGCAGCGTGACCGGCCAGAGTCCCCACTGTTTCCATTTGAGTCATGTTCAAATGCCACTTCCAGCTGATGCAGCCTCCCTGGACCAGTGTCACGGCACGTGCCCTGGGGCCACCCCCACTCCATCCCACTCAGTCCTCCTGAAGCAGGCGAGGGGACCTGGACAGGGCCCCGCCCCGGTTTAGGGTGGGCTCGCCTCTGCCTGTACCTCCGGCATTCCCATCCCGCAGTCCCAGCCTGGCTGTGGCCAGGACCGTTGAGGCAGGAGTTGTGACATTACACTCTGACCACAGGGTCTGGCTGCAGAAAGCGCTCTGGTGTGGGGGCACAAGAGGCAGAAAACCTGCCTTTGGGGGGACTGGTAACAGTGTTGGGCTCTCTATTTCCCTCCTTCTGGGATTGGGAAAACAGCAGGCATTAAACTGTACCGGGCATATAGCAAAAACAACAGCGATAATAACACCCACACTTACATGGCGATTACTATGGGCCAGGCTCTGTTCCCAGCATTTTTACATGCATCTGTTCATTTGATCCTTGCAATAACACCTCGAGGCAGATACTCTTATTATCTCTATTTTACCCGGGAGGAAACTGAGGCACAGAGAGGCTAAGGAACTTCCCTAAGGCCACGTAGCTAGTGAGTGGCAGAGTTGAGGTGTGAAACCAGGCCCAGAGACTGGGCCATCTCACTAAATAATAAAGGTGAAGGAGGAGGATGGGTGATGGGGAGGAGACAGGCGACCAGGCTACTATCATTCAGGACGCCGGAGTAGAATGCGGCTGGGAGGCAGATGCTGTGTGAACGGAAAACAGGAAACGGAAGTGACAGCCACATGGGAAAGGTATGAGGAAAGGAGGCCAGTGCCACGAGAATGACCGCAGGGAGAGGACTCATGAATGACCAGCTCGGGGCAGGGCTGGGTCTCCGCTTCCCCACTCCATTTTCCCTGCCAGCCCCAGGACAAAGTCGGGGCTTCTGCCCAGGAGCCTGTGCGCCCACCCGTAAAATAAACACAGCCAAGGATTTTGTAGGATTAAGTCTGACACAATCATATAACAGCTACCACCATCAGACGCTGGGGCAAGGGGATTTGCATATATTAACGTGTTTATCCTCTCATTTACCTTATGGAGGTTAAATACTATTATTAGCCAAGTTTTATAACTGAGGACACCGGCACAGCGTTGATAGGGAACTGGCCCAATGTCACAGAGAAAGTGAGTGGTAGAGCCAGGAACTGAAGGTCACAGTCCAGCCTCTCAAACACTCAGTGACATTACCTCTCAAAGAAAGCAACAACTGGCCCTGGACAGTTAGCTCATTAGGTTAGACCATCGTATGATACGCCAAGATCGCGGGTTTGATCCCCAGTCAGGGCACATACAAGAAGCAACCAATGAATGCATAAATAAGTGGAACAACAAATTGCTGTTTATCTCCCTCTCTCAAATTAATAAATGAAAAAAAAAGCCAGTTGTGGTCCCATCCACCAAGCTCTACATGTATTTTTAAGTATATTTTATTGATTATGCTATTAGTTGTCCCA
This sequence comes from Trachops cirrhosus, assembly GCA_028533065.1. Lineage (NCBI taxonomy): Eukaryota > Metazoa > Chordata > Mammalia > Chiroptera > Phyllostomidae > Trachops > Trachops cirrhosus. Next base: position 7,305,944 of record CM052544.1, read on the forward strand.
TTTCTTCTCCTCTTTATTCCCCTCCACCTTGTACCCCTCCTCCCACCAGCATTCGCCCCCATACTTCATGTCCATTGCTCGTACATATAAGGTCTTTGGCTTCTCATTTCCTACACTATTTTTAACATCCATCTGTCTATTTTGTACCTACCATTTATGCTTCTAATTCTCTGTACCTTCCCCCCAGTCTCCCCCATCCCCTTCCCTGCTGATAACCCTCCATGTGATCTCCATTTCTGTGATTCTGTTTCTCTTCTAGTTGTTTGCTACTTTTTGTTTTTTCTTTTTTAGGTTCAGTTCTTGAGAGTTGTGGTTTTGTTGTCCTTTTACTGTTCATAGTTTTTATCTTCTTTTTCTTAGATAAGTCCCTTTAACATTTCATATAATAAGGGCTTGATGACAATGAACTCCTTTAACTTAACCTTATCTGGGAAGCACTTGATCTGCCCTTCCATTCTAAATGAAAGCTTTGCTGGATAGAGCAATCTTGGACGGAGGTCCTTGCCTTTCATGACTTGGAATACTCCTTTCCAGCCCCTTCTTTCCTGCAAGGTTTCTTTTGAGAAAGCAACTCATAGTCTCATGGGAACTCCTTTGTAGGTGACTGAATCCTTTTCTCTTGCTGCTTCTAAGATTCTCTCATCTTTAATCTTGGGTAATGTAATGATGATGTGCCTTGGTGTGTGCTTCCTTGGGGTCCAACTTCTATGGGACACTCTGAGCTTCCTGGACTTCCTGGAAGTCTATTTCCTTTGCCAAATTAAGGAAGTTCTCCTTTATTATTTGTTCAAATAAGTTTTCAATTTCTTGCTCTTCCTCTTCTCCTTCTGGTACCCCTGTGATTTAGATGTTGGAACATTTAAAGTTGTCCCAGAGGTTCTAAGCCTCTCCTCATTTTTTTTTTGAATTCTTGTTTCTTCATTCTGTTCTGGTTGAATGTTTATTTCTTCCTTCTGTTTCAAAATGTTGATTTAAGTCCCAGTTTCTTTCCCTTATTTCCCTTTGCATAGCCTTCACTTTTTCCTCTATTTTGTGACTGTACTCAACCATTTCTATAGGCATCCTGATTACCAATGTTTTGAACTCTGCATCTGATAGGTTACCTGTCTCTTCATTGCTTAGTTCTTTTTCTGGAGTTTTGATCTGTTCTTTCATTTGGGCCGTATTTCTTTATCTTGGTGCACCTGTTATGTTGTAAGGGGTGGAGCTTTAGATATTCACCAGAGCGGGGCAACTCACATCACTGCCTTAGGGTGCTGTATGTGGGAGAGTGGTCAGAGAGGGAACAGTGCCACTTGCTCGGCTCTCAAGGGGCTTTCAATCACTTCTCCTGCTCCCCACAAATAAATTGGACCCTTCTGGTGCTGACTCCTGGGTGGGTGGGTTTGTGTACATTCTAGGACCCTGTCAGTCTCTCCAACAAACTCTCCTGTGAGGCTGGGAGTGTCTCCTGCCACGGTAACCCCCACAGGTTTTTACAGGCTTTTGAAACTCTATTTTCCTGCTCTAGAACCCTGGGCTGTGCGGTGTGTCTCGCTCTCCAGCTGTCCCTCCTGGTTTATCCGCACACAGATGAGGCACTGCCAGCCACCGCATCACCTGCCCGGTCCTCTCCGCCCCGGCTGCCAGTCCGCCCCTCCTGCTGGTGGGGACAAATGCTTCTTCTTTAACTCTTTGGTTGTCAGATTTCCATACAGTTCAATTTTCTGGCAGTTCTGGTTGTTTTTGTTTTTAATTTTTTTGTTGTCCTTCTTTTAGTTATGCAAGGAGGCACAGTATATCTCCCTACACCCCCATCTTGGCCGGAAGTCCTCCATTTTGGCAGGAGGTCTATATGTATTAATGTACTCACTGCTCACAACAACCTTATGGGCCAAGCACTGTTATTCTTATTTTACAAATGAGTAAATGAAGCTCAGAGAGGGGGAGGAATGTGCCCAAGGACACACAGCAAGTGGATTTCAAGCCTGGAAATCAAGCCCCTGTAGCTGGCTCCAGAGCCCGTGTCCTGAGCCGTGCGCTGGGGTGAGCCCTTTCCTTAGACTCACGGGAAGACGGCTGCCCTCTGCATGGTCCACCATGAGAACCATTGCATTTGGATGCAGTACAGTGTAAAAACTACAAGAAAAACAGAAGTAACTAGCCTGTCGTTTTCGCACGGCTCTGTACGCCCCGATGCTCTCTTATATCCCAGTCCTTGCAGGTTCTCCTGGCTCCCGTGTGAAGAGGCAGCAGGTGCCACCTCCCTGATGTCACAAGAAGTCCAGAGCCACGCCACAAGCTAGGCAGAGTGACTCTGACCACTGACTGAGTCCTGGACCCCTGAACAGTCACTGTCTTTCTCTCTTCCCTTTCTAAACATGTATTTTCCCTAATTACAATAGTAATATATGCTCAATGTAAAATATGCAAATACAAGAAAAATAGAAGAGAGGCTAAAAAACACCCCATAACCCTAGATTCCTCTTGGAATTACCCTCGGGGACGTTTTGGTGAATCTTGTCTGTTTTCATGCCCAGAGCCCCGTCTGCTGCACTAAACCTCCCTAGATGTGCAGAATTAGAGTGGGCTGGAGGGGAGTGGCCTTTTCCAGGCCTCAGCAGGGCAGGGGTCTCCTTGATTAACATGCTGCCTCCTGCTCCCTGGGGAATGTGAGGTCTGCCTGCTCCCCACAGGCTCCCTGGGACCTCACATTATTATTCAATGCTTTCCTGGCTCTTATCAGGAAATGGGGATGTTTGTGACAGTGATAAATCACAAAGAAACCCCTCCTCCCAAAGCTTATTTCAGTGAATAAAAACTAAGCAATCTTTGAGCCTGACTCTTCAAAGAGCTGCTGCAGTAAAAGAAATTGGGATTTTCACATCTTTCCCGAATTGTCCTCGCTTTTTAGCCTCTGTCCTTGTTGCTTGAAAGCCTACCTCTGGATCTCCCTGCATTTGTGTCTCAGCATTATGCTGGTTCAAAAAGAAACACGACCAACAGCCCCAGGGAGGGTGGCACACTTCCATGGCACGGCATGGAAGGACAGACAGCACAGATTAGTCCTCTTCTTAATGGCTGAGTAGCCCTGGGAAAATTAGTTAACCTCTCTGAGCCTTAGATTTCTCACCTATAAAATGCCTCCTCTGTGGAGTTTTTCTAATAAATGAATGCATGGCCAATAACTATTGGTTCCCATCCTGTTTTAGGTTTCCCTTCCAGCCCTAAAATGACACTTGGCTCCATCTGGTATGGATAAGGGGGGATCCTGGGACCGTTTGGGGGTAGAAGGAGAGGTTGAGATTTGCGGGGGTGGGCAGTCACGAGAGGATAGGGAGCACAAGGAAAGACTGTGGATGTATGCAAAATATCACAGAGCTGGGGAACTTCCACCCTGGGAGGGGGGAACCCTTAAAAACCATCTTATCTGTCCCCATCACAGTACAGCTGGGGACGCTGAGGTCCAGAGAGGAGAGTAAATGTCCGAGATTGCCCAGCCACATCTGATACCAACTCTCAGGGATTTTCAGATTCCACAAAGCAGGTTGTCAGAGCTGGAGTCGAGCTGGGAAGGGGCCAGCAGACCACCTCAGTCCCCAGCCTCCCTCTGGGGCAACTGCTCCAACAGACGCCCTACAGAGAAAACTCCACAGTGACCCCTGGTAACACCTCCCTCTCCCCACACATTCCCCCGTGTTCCAGGCCACTGGATTCGATCCCTCCCTGCAGCCCCTAGGCAGCTCCCACCCCCTCTGAAAGTGGCCCAGACGTACCAGAGCCAGATCCACTTGCCTGGAGACGTGCACCCCGTGCGCAGGAGGACAGCAGCGGTGCCTGGGTCCTTCTTACTCAGGGAAGGACAGAGGATGTGCTCTTCCTCCTAAGCCCTTCCGCTCTCCGGACATCCCCTACACATCCTCAAAGCCCCCGTTGTGCCTGCCGCAGCCCGGCCTTGCTGCACAGCCACAGGCTGTTTTCTCTCGCTGAAAATAAGCCCAGCTTGGCTGTGGCCCAGCAGCTCCGTTGGTCAAAGCTTGGTCCCGATACCCCTAGGTTGCAGTTTTGATTCTGGGTCAGGGCTTATATAGGAAATGTGTCTCTCTCCCTCCTTGTCTTCCTTCCTCTCTCTCACTCTCTCAAACAGTGTTATTGGAAAACATGTCTCCGACCACACCTCTCTGGAAGATTACTAGCATTTTCCAAGCTGGGGAGTAGCCACAGTTCGGGAAAGATGGAATTTGTGGGTTATACAGACCCCAGATGATCTGCTCATCTCAAAGCTCATCCCAGTGCCTACTGGGCAGTGGGTCTGAGGGACAAAGAGTTTGTGAGCTAGTGGTACTTTCTCCCTGTCTGTCGACTTTCGGAAGAGCTTCGGTCTGTGAGCTGCAGCTATACAGCTGGCTCACCAGGGGATAGTGTGTGACAGGATGTCTGATCCCAGAGGGCCTCGTGCTGTGTGGGTCTGAACGACGTGGCCTCGTGTGTTTTCCTTACCCACCTCCTGTGTCTCCTGTGTGTGCATGCATGTAAACACACACACACACGTTTGTATCCCCCGGAGTGTCTCCTGCAATCACAGGAGGCTTTTCTGCTGTGCACTGTCCCCAAAGGGCAGATGCAGAGGGCTGTGTCTGGACTTCCCCCGGAGCTGTCCTGCCTCCCCAGGCCAAGGTGCGTTGTGAGGAGCAGCTCTTCAACTGCCCACACGGCAAGCATCACTGTGCTCGAGAAACCACGGAACACCGACTGGATATTGTGTCGAATTGTCAGAGCTGGTATCCCTTCCACCTTAGGGATTGCTGTGTTTCACCCACTGGGCTCACCGTTTCTGCATTGTCACTTTTTGCCCAGATCCTACCTGTCCTTCAAAGTCCCAGATGGACCTAGCAGGTCAATAAATGATTCCTGAATAAAAACCATGGCTTGGTGCCCTGAATCATATGGGAAGAAGATTCAAGTGTGATAGCACCTTCCCATCTCTCCCTTGCTGACATCTTTGTGCGTTTCAGAGGCAGAGTCTTGGTCCCTGTTATTTTTCCCCTGCTTCTGCCTTGCCTCTTACGACACGTCTCCTGTTAGAGCAGTGCTGTCTTTGTCCACTCCTGTTCTAAGGAATCCCGGAACCTGGGGCACCCAAGGCTGATAAGTCAGGCAGCCAGAGAATTTTCCTCCTGTCAGTCAGACACACTCCATCCCTGTTCAGCAGGAAGCAGCTACAGAATTACGATACTCATCTCTAGTCCCTCAAGGATGAGAAGTAACACATCTCAGGGAGTAATTGTTAGAGAGGACAAGGGTCTCAAAGTCTGGGCGGTTCTTACTAAGTACATTGCTAAATGTTAAAATGTAGCACCTTGTTTTACAGATGCAGCTGTAAACACTATGAGCTTGACAGGAACTCAATCTGCTGAGTGTAGCCAACTGCGAAGAAGAAATCAACATGTAATTGGTGGAAGAGTGTGTATAAGCAATGGCTAAGTCTCCCTTTGGGGAGACAGAGCTTTGGATATAAATCCTGTCTCCTTTATTTGCTGCAAATAAATCAAACTACCTTGTGACAACCACATCGCCTTGAACAGAACACCGCAAATGGGGAACCCCTTGAGTTCGTAACACCCTATCTGGGCAGCCCTCCCAACCTCCAACTGCATTCATCCCCAGCAGGATCCTACCCCAACCTCACCCCAGCTTTTCTTCTTTGACTACAACTCCCTTCAATCAGTATAGTGCCGGCTTCACCCGCAGTGCGTCAGCAATCTTCTCATCTCCTAGGCTTCCTAAACCATCTTCCCTCCTCCCTCTGCCATTTCCAACACAGCGTGTATCTCTGCGTAGCTAGCTGCCTGTTTACTCGCGTGCTCCCCTACTAGGTCAGAAGCTCCCAGGGTAAGGACTATACCAACCCACCAGCCTGAGCCCAGGTAGGGGCAAGAGCAGAGCCTGAATGAACGTGTGTGTGTGTGTGACACGCTGCCCGATATATGTTGAGCAGTATGAGGGGAGCTCTCCGCCAGGACAGCATCTGTGGTCCAGGATCAACGTCAGCCACCTTCACCTCCAGCCTCACTGTCAGCCTGACGCGCAGCAGGCGCTTGGTGAATGCCCATTGCCTCTACCTGAATTGAGTGGCAATAGAAAATGCCAGGTGGTTACAGGCGCTGGTATTGGGGTCACACAGAGTGGGGCTTGAATTGGGCTCTGCGTGTACCTTCTGTGTGACCTGGAGACGGTGGCTTCACCTCTCTGAGCCTTGGTTTTCCGGTTGTGTTGGTGGTGGTGATGGCGCCCTCCCCCGACAGGCTCGGTGAAAGTGCACGTTCCCAGAGCAGCGCACAAGCACCTAGACACGTGCTCTTTCCTGGGGTCCACAGGCCACCGAGAGTGGGGACCAAGCCCACGGTGGGTTCTCACTCCAACAGAGGGCAGGGGCCCTTCAGGCGTGTGGGTCTCCAAGTCTCTAGTCCAGACGTTCGTTGCCAAGAGGGAGCATAAGGCCCGGGGAGCTGCCCAACAAAAGCCACAGCGTCCTGGTTCCGTCTGGGGAACAGTCACGTTCTAGAACCTGGGCTCCTTCCTCATACCCCTCTCCGCCTTTCGAAGCTCTTTTATTGCAAAGTAATTTTTAGACTTGCAAAAATAGTGCACAGAACCCCTGCACACCTGTCAGCCAGCTTCCCCTAATGTTAACACCTTATAAATCACAGCACCACACTCTAAGCCAGGAAATGAACACGGTCACAGCATTATTCACTGTCCTAGAGTCCTTATTTAAGTGTCACCAGCTGCCCTATGGACATGCTCTCTCTGGGCCAGGGTCTGAAGCGGAGCCCTGCACTGCACCCAGCTGCTGCGTCCGTCTGCCCGTGCCACGACACGGCCCCGGCCTCACTTTGTCTTTCCTAGCCACGGCAGCTCTCGGGGACTGCAGAATGTCCCCAGATTTGGGCCTGACGCTTCTCCCTGAGCAGACTGAGGGCGGGCGCTCAGACAGGAGCACCACAGAAGTGACGCGGTGTCCTCTCAGCCATGGTGCGGGAGGTGCGTGGTTCCAACGCGGCCCGGGAGCGACGACGGTAACTTTGGTCACTCGGCAAAGTGGCGTCTGCCTGCCAGAATGTCCCCCTGTAAAACCACTATTTATTCATGTGTAATTACCAAGCGTCTTGTGAGGAGGTAATTCAAAACTATGCCAATATCCTGCTTCTTATCATACTTTGGCCCACCAACTTTAGCATGTGCCAGTTTCTGACAGTTAGTACTGCGGTATTGGCCAAATGGTGATTGTCTATTTCCATCACCCCTTCTACATTTATTAACTGGAATTTGACTGTAAGAAAAAGCTGACCCTCCCCTGTATCTGTTTATTCATTTGTAAGCGTGACCCCGAGGGTGCTCATTTCATTCCATGATCGTCATTATTTTGCTGTTCCGGGTGTCTCACCCTCTTTTGTAATCTCAGCCACCTGTTTCCTGCTGAGCTGCACTCGCGGCCACCGCCCGTCAAACACCTATCCGCTGGAACCCAGGGCAGGTAGTGGGGGCAACTCGGGGTCTTTGCAGGCGTCTGGCCCTTGAACTCACTGAGGCATCTTCCCAGCAGGGGCTGGGCCTTTTCGCTGGAACTCAGCAGGTTCCAGGCAGGGGAAGTCAGTGAAGACTCCCGGGGCGGGGAGTTCCAGGAAGGCCTGAGCCCGGCCAGGTAGACCCGGTCACCCCCTGCGCTTGTCAGTCACACATCCGCCCCCATCCCGGCCCGGCCCAGCCCGGCCCGGGAGCGGCGCCAGCCAACCTCACACGCTGCGTTTTTCCTTCTTGCCTCCCCCTTGTCTGCTCTGCTGCAGAGGTAACTGCTGAGAACCCCGAGTGGCGGACAGCTGGACAGCACTGGCCCAAGTCCTGGCATGCAGAGGAAGTGTCCTCCACCCAGGGGGTGGTGCCAGCTGTTTCCCGCCAGTTCCCAGGGCAGCGTCTGCTGCTGGCACGTTCTGACCGTCAGTGCTGTGGTATTTGCCAAGTGGGGATGGTCCGCTTCCATCATTCTTTCTGTGCGTGTATTTACTGGTCGGAATTTTACTGTAAGGAAGCAGAGGTAGCAGGGCACGCACGGCAGCAAGAGAAACTAGTCGAGGAGGAGGGGGACTTAAGGGAGAAGCCTCTGAACTCATCTTCTTTGCTCTCTTTAAGATGTGCAAGGAAGATGGCGGAACCGTGAACTACGGTAAACTGTGCTCGCCTCCTCCATGACCACATCAAAATTACAACCAAATTATACAACCACCACCCTTGAGGACCACCTGAAGAGTAGCTGAACAGAGAAGTCCTTTAACTAAGGACATAAAGAAGAAGCCAGGTGGAGACTGATAGGAGGGGTGGAGATGTGATGGGCTAGTCCCACACCCAGGTGTGGCAGTGAAGGATCAGGAGGGATATCTTGGTTGTGGAAGTGCCCCATGAGGAGCAAGGGGTCCCGGCCCCACACCAGGCTCCCCAGCCTGCACCACCGGGGCTGGGAAGAAGAGTCCCCTCGACACCTGGCTGTAAAACTAGCAGGGATCCGTCCAGGTGAGCCGGAGGGCGGCTGGCGTTGCAGGTACCCCCTGCCCACACAGAGCAGGAAGCAGAGGGCCAGCCAGTTGGTTTGCTGCCAGAGCCCGGCCAGCTCTCGACAAGCTGGCTTTTCGATGGAAGAGCCCCAGTTTGGCTCCCACCTTATGCTCTGTCCCTTTCTCTCCAACTGTCCTCCTTGGGCAAAGGCCACCCCATTCTGGGCTGAGGCCACAGGAGGGTCAGTCCGATTCATCCCTAAGGTCTTACAACTGGAATTTCTAAACCACAAACTGGCTTTCCACTTTAAAAGTTCTGTGAGTGCCCATGTTTACTCGCTTCGATGAGCTGTTGTGCCAGAATCTCAGAGCAACTCCTGCCCACCGCGCTCCACTGACGGCCCAGCAGGAAGCAGACGCGGCTCACCTCACCGCCTCCGCGTCCTCTTTCTGCGTCGCCCCACTGGCGGCCCCCTCCCGCCCCTCAACACGTGTAGTCTCTCCTTTTGTACAACCACCTGGGGGCTTGTGCTCAGGCCCTTGGGAGGGGGCTTCCTTCTGCCAAGGTGAGGGTGGGCAGGGTGCAACCATTTCAGCACTTACCGGTCCCTTCCTTGCCTTGGTACAAACATCTGTTTGAAATCAGTATGTTTACTCATTTGTCAAAACATCTCCAACCATAAATTACATGTAAAAGTTCGTGTAGTCATTCTCCAGATGTTTTCTCTGCAGGCTGGGCCCGGCTGAAGCTATCACGCCCATTTTGCAGACAGAGTTGCCAGGGCTCAGGGACAGAGGGTCACTTGCGCGCACACTCAGTTCACAGGAGGAGCCCCCCGACTTTCTGACTCCCACGCTCCTGCTCTCTCCGCCACAATGTATGTGACTATTCTGTTCAACTCTTCGCTCCTCCCTTCCCACCAGCCCCTCCACCTCAGACCTAGTTAGCTGTTCCAGGAAAGAAATTCTTTCTTACTCATCTGAGGATCCCTCGCAGTGTAGCCCAGCCAGTACTCGAGGAGTTGTAAACACTCAATAAATCTGTTGGGTAAACACTTGTTTCTATGTGGAAAGACCCCCCAGGTGACCTGCTCTTATCAAAGACGTGTCCCAGTGCCGTTTGGACGTTTGGGCACTGACTCGACCCCCTGGGGCTTCTCTGGGGCTCAGTTTCCCTGTCTGTAGAGCAGTTATGGAGGGGTGGACTTGGTGTCCACAGACCCATCAGCTCTGACCCCTGTTGTTGGCTCTGGAACTTTGCCCATGAGGACTGCTGTCTGTGCTTCTGGGAACCAATGACTGGAGGCTAGGATGCCCCGCCAGCCCGACATCAGGGAAGGCAAGCAGCTGCGGCTGGGCACACCCTCGGGTACCGAGCAAAGGAGACAACATCGTGTATGGCTTTAGAAAGTAGTGATGGGAAAAAAAAAGAAAAAAAAACCAGCCTTGAAAACTTCACGAGCAGACAAAACCAGTCTAGACATACACGCAAAGCTTAACTTAGTTTATTTTGCAAGATTAACTTGATCTTGGTCATTTCTTGCTTATGCCTCTGAAAACTCATGAGCAAAACTTGAACTGCTTCCCAAGGTTGGTAAGAGGTAACCGCTGACCAAGTTTTTAATCATTTAAGAAAACTGTAGTATTACAACCAAGTGCTGTGAAGAATGAAGACTCGCCGCTTTCTCACTTTATCATGCTTTGTAACAACGTGGCCCTGAGCTTCATTCCGCATTTCCGTTTGTGTGCTCCCAGTTGACACACAGTCTCCCTGGTGTGCGCACAGCAAGTTTCACTAACGCGACTTCAGTGTCCCTTGGTTTAACTGGGGCTATTTATAAATCTCTGGCAGCGTTCACAGCCGAGCCTGGAAGTGGTGGCAGGCAGGGGCAGGCTGAGCGGCCAGTTTTCTGTAACCAATTTCACTCCTCTGAAATTATTTTCTTTTCGACACTTTCAAACTGAAACCCTGGCTGCCAATCAACAGTTTAGAACTGGAAACGTTGCCTGACCACCCCTTCACCTTTTCACCCCATCTGTCCACCCAGAAGGCCCTCCCCAGAAGTCCGCCTCCACCCCCCGTCCAGGTGGCCTGAACCCCCCAACTCCTACCCTCGACCCCCAGCCAGCTGGCTGGCTGCACTTGCCTTCCACACCCAGGGGTCATCACCAGGTGAGTTCTGTGGTTCTAGTAAGTTGTTTATTGTGGCAATTTTCAAACACATATCCCCCAAGGCACCAGAATGGAATCATGAACTCCTCTGCGTCCATGATCCAGCCTCAGATGATCTATTAGTAACCAAGCTTTTTCACCCACACTTCTACCCACTGGCCCCTTCCTATATTTTTTGAAGCAGATACCAGGATTCATATCTTGTGATCTACAAATACTTGCGTGTGTGCCTTTAAACGATGAGGGCTGTGACCACCCCACACTTTAAAAAGTTAACACTAATTCCTTAACACCACCAAATAACCCAGCCACTGACCTCATCAGGGTCCACACTCTGTGAGCTGCTGATGCATTTTTTAAATCTTTAAAAACCTATAGGCTCCCTCACCACCTCCATTTCTCTCTATTTCCCGAGGAAACTGGTTGTTCATCCTGCGCGTAAAGTTCTGCACAGCCTGGCCCCTGCCAGCTGCGTCCCTGGTGTTGATTAACACTCTGCGCTCTGTGTTTCACGGACACTGGAAACTGGGGGTTTGACCTGATTCATGATTGACGCTTCCCGGCCGGTGCCGTTCATCCAGCGGAGGCACAGGCTGCCTGGCTGTTGCTCTGCTCGTGGAGGCGAGCAGCCTCGGACGGCCAACGCCCAGACCCGCTCGTTCTTTCCCGGTTGTACGAAGGCAGCGGGCTTCTTTTTGACCACTTATGGTCTCCTCTCGCAGACCCTTGCACGCCCCCGACCTTGCTCTAGCAGCCTCCTCCCGACTGGCTTCCTGCCCACTGGCATTCCTTGGCACTTGGCCACCAGGCTCCTGTCAAGGCCAGCAAGGGCCACAGATGGCTGTGGGCGTAACAAGCAGGAGACAGCCCAAATTCCACCTGAAACCTCCCCATTCAGAGCTGGGATGCTCGGAAGTTATCAGTGTGAGGCCTGACTCCGACTAAATTCTCCGCAGGTGAGGTCGGTGTAACTCAGTGCTGGCCGAGAGCACATGGTCCTTCGACAAGAATGAACTGGGCCTGCCTCTGGCAGGGAGCTGCTGCCTTGCTAAAATTCCCAGAAGCGCACGTGGACACCGCTACGTCTGGTTCTTAGAATCTGCTTCCTCGAATTCCCCAGCCCACCCACAGCTCACCACCCACTGCTGCTCCTCGCCCCTGCAGCTCCAGTTGCTGGCCTCACCCCTGTTCCTCTACTTTGCCTCCTGAAAATCACTCACATGACTCACTTGTGGGTGTGGCGGATACTCCTTGGGTTGGGGGCAATGACTGGGTTTCGGGGTGCCGTGTGCCGGGGCCCCTCTCACTGTCCCTCGCTGCCCGCCCCCCATCACAGTGGAGATCAGCTCGGTCATGTGGCTGTGATGACAGACCAGCTGCCTCGGGCCTCACCCGGCGGTACAGGAGACCTGGCCAAGGCTGTAAATGCCGCCTCTCCCTGTGTCCTTCCCCACCCAGTCCCTGCGGCTAGAAGGGAATAATGCGGACACACAGACTTCTTGCCTTAGAACCAAAGTTTCGTGCCAATGGTCCCTGGGGCAGGGTGGCGAAGGGCTGGATTCCCTCTCAGAATAATATTTTTAAAAACGTAAAACAAAATATGTTTAAAAAACCAATTATAGCCCCGAACTGGAAATAACCCAAATGTCCTTCAATGGGCAAAGGGTTGAACAAGGTTGGTGCCTGCCTACCAGGGCACACCACTCAGGAAGGGTGGAAACACACCCTTATCTGCACAACTATTTGGACAGCCCTCAAGGGAACGAAAGGGCAAAGCCAATCTGTAAAGGTTACACACTTCCACGAATATGTAAAATATGTAAACCTCGAAAGGGTGCAGATTCCGTAAAACGGCAATCTGGAGATTACAAAATGGCAGAAACGGAGAACAGACTCGCAGATGGCAGGGCTCAGGGAGGGGCGCAGAGGGAAGAAGGACGGAAGGACGGACAGCGAGACCGAGCCTGGTGGCCACTCGAACCGACACATGTGACAACACCATACGAAACTGAACATGCGCATGTGCACGCGCACGCACGCACACATGTACGCACGCACACCACACTGGGGATCTGGATCCCTCCTCGGCACGCAGCAGCGTGAACTCCTGGTGGCGGCGCGGCAGTGTCTGGTTTTATCAGATGCCATTCGGCTAAACCGGGCGAAAGGCGTGTGGGGCCCTCTCTGTGTTACTTCTGGCAAATGCATGTCTACAGTCATGTTAAGATACTTCTATTTTAAAACAAAAAGTTTAACAGTCATTCTGAAATAGGTAAGGTATTTTCAAACACCTTTACACTGCAGCGATGCGTGCATTCCGTTGCTAACACATTTGAAAAGATCCAGCGACAGGCCTCCGAACGGCCACGGCAGCGTGAGCGTGAGTGACAGTTCAAGGTACCTATGACAACGTCCTGCTCACGGCACTGGGTTTTGTTGCCTACATTCGTGATCGAAGGAGGCGTTGCTTTTGTTCATCAAAGTAAAAATGTAAACTTTCTTTCTGTCCAGAGACTCAGGGTTTCAGGGACCCCCCAAGTTAAGAACCCCTGCCTTGTTTAAAATGGCCAATGTCCCATCTCTGGCACACAAGCTACAATAAACGGCGGTGAAAGGAAGTGGGCGGAGCGTCTCCGGAAGAGATAAGGATGATACCGCATTGGTCATGGATGGCGGGGAACCGTTGCAATGACAACAGATGTTTTCCCACAGCGACCTTCCCTCCACTCAAACAGCCTGGCCTCAGGAAAGGTTCCCGAATTTTTCTTTGTCCTTTGAGTACAAGAGTTTGAGGAAATTATGGTTCTCTTTCTACCCTGTATCAAGCTAACAGATTATTTCTGGGCTGCGGAGAAGATGAGAGGCCGGAGGGAAGCCAGTCAGTCTGGACACTGGAGAGGCCCCGTGCCCTGCCTCCTGGCTGGAGTCCCGGGGTCGGTGGGGTTCAGGGTCGGAGGGGCGTGGCACAGGGTGAGTCTAAGGTGAGTGAGCCACAGGCAGCCCCACCCCATGCCTTAGCCTGGCACCGGAGCGACTAAACAGCGTACTCAATACACGGTCGGCCTGAAGGCGCTCGTGGACCACACCGAGTGTGCACGGATAGGGCTGGTGACCAAGAGGGAGGCAGAAAACGACATTTCAGTGGAGGCCCACATGGCGAGGGCCAGCAAGAAGCAGGTGACATAAAAACTGCCTGGGACCGTGCACCAACTGAATCTCCTAGCACTGCTGCCAATCTGGGAAAGAGGGTGGCCCCCACAGTGACCGGGATATATTTTCTAATATCCTGGGGTTGGTGTCTCAAAACAGAAAATAAGTTGTTCTAGAAAATATGATCATATTTCCTTGTATACTTCAGTTCCAGAATCCAAGGGCATAGCTTCTGTAGCGGGTGCTGCTGGGGGTCCTCCCGCAGCCTGGCTTCCCCTACGCAGCATACACTGGCTGACTTCCAACTGGCGACACCCACATTGCTCTGTCTGGGGCTTTCTCTGGCTAACAAAGCCTGTTTTATCTCCTGCCCGGGAATGTAGCATGCCAGAAGTTCCAGGGAAATAAGGCCCCTGCCCCATTCAGAGCTCTCGGCCGATAACTGGGTTGGGTTGATGCAAATATACCCCACCTCCTTACTCCTCAGGTGGAATAAACTGTTTCCCTGAATTTCTCCAGCAGGAAGTAAGGTTCAGCTCCCCACAGGGGTAACTGGTCTGCTAACACACCCTTTACTCTCGGCCCTCCCTTCCCTGCCTCACTGCCCCACCCTCCTGCCTGTGTGTCCTTCACCTCCCAGGTAAGCCGCTGCTTGAACCACGTGATGGGGCTTGAAGGCTGCCCGTGGTCGGACATCAGAAATGGGGTCAGGGGAGACCCAGGATGGTGGCGGAGTAGGTGGGAGCTACACTAACCTCCTCCCAGGACCAAACTGGAATTACAACCAAATTACAGAGAAATCACCCCGAATAACCAACTGAACACTAGCTGGACTGAAGCATTGCAACCGAGGACACACGGAAGAAGCCACACTGAGACTGGTGGGAACTGCAAAGGCCCGAAAGGGCTGGCTGAGCTCCCACGGGCAACAGCTGAAGTTCCAGGGAGATATTTCAGTGGCCAGGGGGTCCCCACTGAGAAGTGTGGGGTCTAAGCCCCAGGCTGGGCTCAACAGCCTAGAGCACCAAAACTAGGAAAAGGAACCCAAACAATACCCAGCTGTGAAAAGCAGCGGGGTTTCTGTCTGCGAAGGAGACGTGGCTAGAGACACAGAGAGCCTCTTAAAGGCCCAAAGCACAACATTTTGTTTGCTGCTTACTTATCCTGGGCTTTGAGACTTGAGCGGACCCTTCCTGAGGCCCGGTGCTGGTAAAAGCCAGCCTTGGTGTGCAGCTTGGTCCTCTCTGCAGGCACCCAGGCCCAGCAGAGGGAGCCAAACTCTGTGGATGGCTGATCACTCCCTACAAGTCGCCCAGGCGGCCTCTGACCCAGGCTTGCACCAGTCTTTGCAGATCTAACACACAGGAACAAACGCAAACAGGCAGCCAACAGGGGAAGACAAAGAAAGAAACAGGCCTTGAATAAAAGCACAAGAGAATTCTCCGGAAGAAAAACGAAATGAGATGGAGGCACGCAACTTACCAGATAGCAAGTTTAGAGCAATGATTATAAGGATGTCCGATAGCATGAAGAAAGACACAGAAACCATGAAAAAGGGCCAGTCAGAAATAAAGAATGCAATACCTTGAAATAAATAATACACCAGAAGCACTAAACAGTAGGTTAGGTGAAGCAGAGGGTCGAATCAGCCATGTGGAAGACAAGGTAGAAAAAAAACCCAAGCAGAACAGCCAAAAAAAATGATTTTTTTTTTTAATGAAAAGAGTTTAAGAAACCTTTGGGGCAACACGAACAGTAACAACAACTACATCGTGGAGATACCAGAAGGAGAGGAGAGTGAGCAAAGGATGGAGAACCTACTTGAAGAAATAATGACTGAAAACTTCCCTAACCTGGTGAAGGAAAAAGACACACAAGTCCAGGAGTGTCCCAAACAAGATGGACCCAGAGAGACCCACGCCAGGACACGTCATAATTAGAATGGCAAAACTTAAAGAAAAGGAGAGAATCTTTAAAGCCACAAGAGAAAAGCAGTTAGTTACCTACAAGAAAGCTTCCGTCAGACTCACCAATTTCTCAACAGAAACATTTCAGGCCAGAAGGGAGTGGCATGAAATATTCAAGGTGATGAAAAGCAAGGACCTACAACCAAGGCTACTTTACCCAGTGAGGCTATCGTTTAAAACCGAGGGAGAAATAAAGAGCTTCCCAGACAAGAAAAAACTCAAGGAGTTCGTTACCACCAAACCAGTACAGCAACAAATGTTAAAGGACTTGCTTTAAGAAGAAAAAAAAAAAGAAAAAAAACCAGAGGCAAATAGTTCAAAATAAAAAAATGAATATGTATCTATCAATAATCGCTTTTCACGTAAACGGCTTTAATGAATTGTGCTTCTTGTGTCTTAGCTGAGAAAACCTTGCTTACCCCAAGGTCACAGACTATCTCCTATGCTTTCTTCTACAAACTGTATAATGTTGGGTTTTACATTTAGGCCTATGATTGATGAACCTATATTAGCAAACTTCAGAAAGCTATTTAAAAGGGGGTGTCTGATAATGTGTATTTTGAAAAAGGTCATAGTTTATGTCCAGTAAAGCTCTGAAGATATGTAAGGAGGGTCACAGTTTCTCTGCCAAGAGTCAAACATTAAGGATTTCTGCTAAGAGTTTTATCTTTCAGAATGAATGACATGAAATTCGGGGGATGGTAGCAGCTGCTTCCCTCTTTGTCCCCTCCCTCTGACAGATGTACTGCCTACAGTACACACCGATGAGGCAATGAACTGTGGGGGGAACTCCGGCCCACAGAATCCTCCCGTCTGCCGCGGATGAGAAATAAGCCATCCCGGACACAATCTTGCTGTTCCGTGGGGAAAGGGGGTGGCGATTCCCTCTAGGGGGAACGCCCCAAGCCCTTCTCCCAAATGACTTGTATTGAGAATGGTATGTGTAGGTGTACACAGCATACACGCATAGTTAAATCGATGTCAGAAAGGCTACAGTCATCCAAACAGGTATTAGCTACAGATAACAATTGAAGGAACACGGAGATGTGTCATAGGTCAGGGGCTGTTAGTCATGCTGACGCCAGAGGGTCTTTAAGACGCGTTTTATGAGATAAGGAGTTTACTCCTTATGCCTTAAACATCCGGCTTACATCACTAGGGCCATACAAAGCAAAGCAGAGCAAGCTTCAAAGGATACAATGTATTTATCAGGCCTGGTTCCCACGGGAGCCCTCGGTGTTGAGTCGGTCATGCCTGCCCCCTGCGTTTTTACCTGGTTTTCCAGGAGGACCTACTAGCCCCTTTCAGGGCTTGCCCTAGTGGAGCTGTACAGTCTCGGAAACTGCACAGAGCGGTCCCCAACAAAAAATACGTCCTTTTGGACTAGAACTAATTTCACGTAGTCATGCAAACCCTAAGTAGCACGGTGAATACATAGAGTTCATCTCGCAATTGGGATCATTTGTAATTAATAACTTTTAATAATTGCTCACCAATGTGTAAGATCCACCTGAACCAACTGAAGGATTATTCCTCTCTCACAAAGAGAGCCTGGGATTCTTCTTCGATTTTATGAGTATCTTCTTCTATCTGCTTGGAGCCACAGGTAAAGTTCCTGTGGGATTTTATTCTTCACTCGTTAAGTGAGGCACAAAGCAACATCTGGCTTTCTAGAGCCCCAGTGGCATTCCTTGTTGCCCTGGGCCTTGTTCTGGAAACCCCACCAGCTTTATGGGGGGGCGCTCAAGTTCAAAAATCCAAGTTCCAAGGATTACAGCTAGAAAAAGGGCACAGAACCAATGTTCCTGAAGGTAAAGAGTTCTCCACGTTCCAAAACAGCTGACCGACACCCCCGGGATGTCGGGGAAGATCTGCGCTTAGATGGTCTTTAGTGGTGAAAAAAAATTTTTTAAGATGCTAACTCATTTTTTTTTAAGATTTTATTTATTTTTAGAAAGAGTGGAAGGGAGAGACAAAGAAAGAGAGAAACATCGACACACAAGATGCATCTTGCCTCTTCCACACCGCCAACCAGGCACTGGCCCGCAACCCAGACATGTGCCCTCACTGGG
The DNA here is from genome assembly GCA_028533065.1 of Trachops cirrhosus. Classification (NCBI taxonomy): domain Eukaryota; kingdom Metazoa; phylum Chordata; class Mammalia; order Chiroptera; family Phyllostomidae; genus Trachops; species Trachops cirrhosus. The sequence continues at coordinate 7,323,834 of CM052544.1, forward strand.
AACCGAACTAGCGACCTTTCAGTTCGCAAGCCGTTACTCAGTCCACTGAGCCGCACCAGCCAGGGCTGGTGGGGGAAATGTTTATGGCGTCTGGCACACTGTGTCCCAAAGGTGGAACATGCAGCAGTAGAGAACTTCAGAGACAATCCTGAATTCTGCTGTGCACCAGATGCTGGGTAGTCACGGGCCACCGGGGCAAAAGACCTTCGAGAGAGCCATGGTGGAAAGAAAGGGGCAGGGAAGAGAGCCCTTGCTGGTATGCGCAGCAAACCTCAGTGGTAAACAAGGCAAAGCCTTAAGAATCCTACAGTATTAGCTCAGCCGTCTCCCTTTGACACTGGACCTGCATTTATTTTTCTGACATCTCCACGCAGTTCTACAAAACTTCATGGTTTTCACTCACAACTATTAACAACCACACCTAAAACAAAAACAAAAAGAAACTAAGCAATCAACTAGAACAGGAACAGAACCACAGAAATGGAGATCACATGGAGGGTTAGCAACAGGGGAGTGGGAGGAGGAGAGAAGGGGAAAAGGTACAGAGAATAAGTAGCATAGATGGTAGATAGAAAATAGACAGGGGGAGGGCAAGAATAGTATGGGAAATGTAGAAGCTAAAGAACTTATGACACATGGACAGGAACTAAAGGGGGGGAATGTGTGTGGGAGAGGGTGTGCAGGGTGGAGGGGAATGATGGGGAGGGTAATGGGACAACTGTAATAGCATAATCAATAAAATATATTAAAAAAACAAACTTCGTGGTTTCCATCAGCCCATCTTGAATACCCGACAGCAACCCCCTTTCCCTTCTAAGCTACCGCTGCCGCAGGGCTTGGGTGGTCTCCATGAATCGTATCCAGATTTACCTTGTTTCCTATTGGTTTCCACGTAGTTGCGTCTTGTCGTCCTGTATCCTCACGGATGGTCAGGAGAACACTCTAGGGCTCTGTCCATCTGGGTTCTTTCTTAAAATTCCTTTTCATAGCCCCTGTATCCTGCTGGACCGTATGTGCTGTATGTCCTCTAAGGGGGCCTGAGCCGCAAAGGAACTCAGGACACAAGTGAGGACTTCACAGCAAGGTGACGAGGGGTTCTGTGGTCGGATGCTTTAGTGTGGGAGATTGTGCCCTAAGGGGGTCTGGAAAAGATTACCCTGACATTCCAAAGGAATGGTATCTTGGTTGCAGAAAGATAATAGGCTCAATTTAAGGGGAGGATTAACCTTTGTCAAGGAAGCTACAGGCCTAGTACTTGCCTACCCGCCCTGACTAGCTTTGAGTTAGGAATTTCTATGTCCAGACCACCCTGTGTGGTTCTTTTGGTCTCTGAGTTTGGAAGGCCCACCCAGCATGCAGGCCTCCCCTGAGCTTGTCAGTTCAGTGTGGGGCCCCTTTTGCGTGCACACGAACATTTGTAAGTGTCGTGTATCGGACTGGTAACTACGGCTTTCCCCTTGGGAACGCTTTAACTTATCGAGGCAGTCGGGTTATGTGAAGGGAAATGGTTGAGGAAGCGGTCCACCGTGTAAATATTTATAAGCACCTTCCCTGTTCCGATCCCCAGAGCCCTGTCACTTCCTGGTGTAAGGACAAACAAGTCCTGGCTGGGTGGCTCAGTGGACTGAGTGCCACCCTGAGGAGCAAACTGTGGCTGTCCGGTTTGATTCCCAGTCAGGGCACACGCCTGGGTTGCAGGCCTGGTCCCCAGTAAGTGGCGCGCGAGAGGCAACCACACATTGATGTTTCTCTCCCTCTCTTTCTCCTTCCCTTACTAATAAATTTTAAAAAATTATTAGTCACTAGCTATAGGTGGCTATTGAGCACCTGAAACGTGACCAGTCTGAACTGAGAAGTGCTGCAAATATAACACACACGGCAGATTTCAAAGCCTCGGTGCAAATAAAGGATGTAAATATCTGATAGATTTAACATTGATTACACCTTGACAAAATATTTTCAGTATTTTGGGTTAAATGACATATATTTTTCAAATTCGTTTCATCTGTTTCTCTTCACTTTTTAAATGCAGCCATTAGGAAAGGTTTCATCACAGCCGCGGTGCACCATCTGCCCACCGGGCAGCACCGGTCCAGAGAGGCTCCCGGCCACGCATCCACATGGCGATGGAGTTCCTCGGTCGGACGGGAGGACCGGAGCAGTTTGCCCCAGTGAGGTCGCACTGCGTCTCTAACAGTTCGTGGTCTCGGGGCCCTAAAGGCTGCAGGCTTTCTGCCACTGCACTGTTCTTGGTGCCGACGCTACTGAAGGGAAATGGAGACTCTGTTCTCCAGAAACCTCAGGCCCCCAAATTTGGTGAGAGTTTTATTTTACTCCCACTAAACCACTCAGTGATTTAATGCCGATTCTAAGTAGAAAACTCATAGATATGGTTTCTGGCTGAATAAACTGGTTCTGACTCCTTTTGTGTAATTTCTAGTAACAACCGGACCCATGTACTTTCACACGTTCATGGATTTTTGAATTTATCACAACCCTGACCTCATAGGGTACGGCTTTGTTTACTAGTGATCGCATTTTCAGCATGATGTCCCACAAAAGGGCGGTGAGGAGACAGTAACCACAATGACTGGAAAAGAAAAGTTTAATATAAAAGGTTATTATTTAAAGGGAAATGCTATGAGAGGATAAAAGCAAACTCTGAAGAACACTCTAGAACAGAGGGGAAGTACTCAGAGAAGGAGCTGACCTGAAAAGGGAGCCACCCCCACCCCCGCCCCACCCGTGCCCCCAAGGCCGGCACGCAGGCTCTTTGCAGAGGGTGTGGTGGTCGTCAGTCACTGGAGGGCAGAGGAGGCCGCGGGACTGTCTGGGCCGGAGCTGGCCCACGGCAGAGGCAGAGGCTGGCAGGCAGAATGCTGTGGGCCTTGCCTGGCCATCATGAGCGTCCGGCAACGGGGTTCTTAGTGGGCAGAAGCTGGAGGGTTGGAAACCACCAGCTCCTGTGGATGAAATTTGCCCTCTAGCACCCCCTACTGATAACAGTGAGCCTGCTGGAGAGGAAGAACTGTTCTAAAACAAGAACAATGAAGGGTAGATTTGGGATATGGAGGCAGTAAATGACAACTGGCACACCCCCTCTAAAGGTAGAAGTCTTGATATCGTGCTATCCGGGCTTTTTTCCACAATAACGTATAAAACTTCCTAGAAAAGGATTTTATGAATATACTTCTCCTAAGTGGCAACTAAGGTTTGGGCCTCGTTTTCTCACAGATCTCTGGACCCAACGCAGCCGTGATGAGAATTTCCTTTTTTTTCTCCCTCACACATTTCAGTAAATTATGGTCCCAGGATCAATCTCGGAAGTTTTGGGTCCTCTCTGGTACTCCAATTCCAAATTATAGAGAAGTGGGACCAAAATGTTTGAAATTAAATGGCGTGGGGAAAGTTGGAATTCCCTTCCTGACCCAGACGGAAGCATCCACAGAACGTGTATCTAGCCTCAGGAGAAAGAGAGTACACCTGATTTTGAGGGGTCTAAGAGGACAGGGGTACGAGAGGCCAGACAGACTGAAACAAACAGACTAGCAACGTTTCTCCGGAAAGAAGGGCAGCCCAGGGGCAGAACTTGGCTACAGCATCGCCAGGAGTGGGCGGCGAGGGAGGAGGACACGCAGAAGACACTGAGGTTCACCAGGGGCACTCGTTTCCCCCTGCGTGACATTTCTGCTCTTCTTGCCGTCTGTGCTGCTCCACGTCCTGTTTTTGACTATGCCAGACTGTTGGGGGAGGGGGATACAGACAAAATTTAAAAGCCAGATTTTGTTTCTTGTGGGGACCGCATTGCAGAAGGAAGCGGAGGAGTGCCCCTCAGCCAGAGGTCAGAGACCAGCACCTCCAGGTCTTCATCCATGGAAACCACGCACTTCCTTCGATGCGGGGACACCATGGCCTTGTGGTCATCAGAGGGGCAGAGTCACTGGGCTATTCAGGCAGGAAGATGCGTCCTCCTCATCTTCATCAGGGGAGAAAAACACGGATCCTAATTGTAAGTTAACAAACTTCAAAAAAAATACTTAAAAGGGGGTAATAAAAAGAAAATATTGAAAACAGGTTTCAATGTTTAATGGTATTTGCTTAATAAAATAGTATGAGGCCTATGAAAGGGTCACTGAGTTTGTTAATTCACAGTTTTTTTTTAAATGTGACCTGAAACTGGGTTTTCTCTTGTAAATAGGGTCATGGAAGATGAGCCTCTGCCCCCAAGCTCCTCCTGCCTCTCTGTACGTCCCCTGGGGCACTTTACAGTTGAGGGACAACCGCTTCAAGTCTCTACCATGTCCCATTCTGTGTGTGTCCCTTCTCCCTCCCAGTTGGTACAATTCGGGGGAGACTCAAAGAGGGAAGCCTCGTGGTGGAGGCCAGCGTGCAAAGGGCTGGTGGTCCAGAGGCCCCTTTCCCAGTCCCGACTCTTAAGTCAGTGTGCTGTAGGAAGGCGGGCAGGTCCCCCTTCTCCTCTCTGGCCCCAGGGTCCCTATCAGTCAGGTGAGAGCTGTTTCAACTCCAGGGCCCTATCAGAAAAGTGGAAGGACAAGAAAACTGATAACACCAGAATTTGGGGAGAGGTGAAGAAAAGGAGCAGCAGAAGCAAAAGCCCTCGGCCTGATCTCCTGGTATCAGCGCTGGGGAAGGTGACTCACTCTGGCCCACCCAGAATGGCCCGTCATTCCTGCCCCACCACTCCCATTTTCTCCCCTGACCTCCTTGGAAAGAGAACTCCTGGTAAGTCACAGGTGGACTGCCTTAGTCATCAGTCCAATAGGGTCACAGCCCAGGGCACAGAGTCACCTGGATGACTGATTTGCATCTAGTGAGTTAATCTTCCTGTGGGAAAGCTCGAAGAGCCCTGACACGCCCCCGTGGACAGCACTGTTCCTGTGCCTTGCCCCTACCGAAACCCAGGCTCACAGCCTCCTGGGAACTCTGCACTGCGTACCCTACACATTCCAACCTCTGTGGCCCTCTCACTGACCTTCATTTCTGTTCCCCTCCTCTCCGCCCTGCTCAAGGGCAGGCAGGAGACCTGCTCTGACCCTTCTGTAATTGGCCATCAAATGGCTTAAAGTCCCCCTCTCCTGGAGCGCTCTGCCCAGGTGTATTCTGACTGGCTGTCAATAAATGCTACCATGACAATTGTGATAAAAGTACCATTCATTTAGTCCACTATTATATGCAACTGTGGGCCAGTTCTTGTATTATGTCCCCTGTTTTATTTAATGTGCATCACCAAGATTGTAGGTATTTTACTTCATAATATAATTTCCTTTGGGTGGGGAGAGAAACACTGATTTTTGTCGTCTGACTTATTTATGCATTCACTGGTTGATTCTTGGATGTGCCCTGACCTGGGATCGAACCCACAACCTTGGTGCATCGGGGCCATGCTCTAACCAATTGAGCTACCTGGCCAGGACTTTTGTTTTCTATTCTAATTCTCTTTTCAAAGATTACTAGAGAAAAGAGTTTACATTCTGGCTGAAAAACTGTACTCCTGGTAAGAAGTCTGCAGAAACAGCCTGATTAGCCCCAGGAATAATCAGTCTTTATCCTGAACTGGAATGGAATAAGATCTTACTAGTATGCGGGATGAATCCGCCTGTCCAAACCCCATATGCTCAGACGTCCCCAGCACATTACCACACAGGTGGTCTCTAGGAGAATAAGAGGCCTCAGAAAATTATTCCTTTTGGTTTCCCCAAAAGTGACCCTCTCAGGATGAACTTGATCTAACTTTCCTTACCTGACATCAAAATATGGTAGTGTAAGTATCCTTTGACCCACCCACGGGGATTAGAGCTTGTGACTAGAGCTCTTTCCTCTCCTTGTTGATTCCACACTTTCTTTAAGGCTTCCAGTTCGTTTATGGGGAAGATTGAAGGGTGTACGGTAGATAAAAAACAATTCGATTTTCCCTCACTGCCCAAAGTTGGCGAACAGCCATCATCAAGTCCTGAGTGGAGAGTGTTGGGGCTTCTCCCTGCGGGTGAGACGTCCGAGTGAAGGCTGGGTGACCAGCTGCCGGAGGGTTCTGCACTGATGGATGGCTTCAAATCCGGAGTCCCGGGGACTGCTCCAGCCTCACAACTCTGTGAGTCCCTTTCCCAGGCAGGGAGAGCCGGACTAAGCAGAAGAGCCCGGACTTGTAGAGCCTCTGCCTGGCACTCGGTCAGATCCCGGGTTACGGGTTTCTTGTGGAGAAATACTGTCTTCTTAACCAAGGCGCAGGCTCCCCAGGGCCAGACTGCACTGCTTTTCTCCGCCTGCTCCAGTCTCTGACGTACGTGGCCGTTTAAGAGATGGTCAATTACCACCAAATTCTTTCACCCTTTCAACGGCTGCTTTAAAGTTACTGCCAGAAGGAAGGTTTCAGGGATTTAGAGATACGGTTTTGAGACGTGGTCCACACCAGAGTGGGAAACACTGATAAAGACTGTAACACACTTGGGGGAGATGATAAGGGGGATTAAGAAAGACCTGACAAACAAAATTCTTTGGACCTGGAACTCGAAGGACCAATACTGTTTTGCTGGGTGGAAAGTGAATACCTAAGAACCCGGATGAGTCAAACACTCCACTCAACGAGAGAATACAGGGTCTCCTCTGTCGCACCTGCGGCGCTCTCCGGGACAGACCATGTGTTAGGCCGTGAGCAAGTCTCGGTAAATCCAAAAGAACCGAAATCATACAACATGTGTTATCCAACCAAAAGGGAATTAAACTGAATCATTAACGGAAGGGAATTAAAGGAGTTCACAACTCTGTGGAAATGACACAACCCACTTCTAATAACCAATGGGTCACGGAAGAAATCACAAGGGAATACTTAAATCTGTAAAATACTTGAAAATGAAAGAAAACAAAAATAAAACACACCGAATTTACAGGATGCTGTGAAAACAATGCTTATAAAAATATGTCCAGCTGTAAATGCCCATGTTAAAAAAAAGAAAGATCTCAAATCAATGTATTAACCCTCTACCTTAAGATACCAGAAAAAGGAGAGCAAACTAAACCTAAAACAAGCAAAAGAAAAGACAAAATAAATATCAGAAGAGAAATAAATGAAAAGGAGAATAGAAATACAAAAAAGAAATTTTTTTTTAAAAAGTTGCTCTTTGAAAAGATGGACAAAACTGCTGCCGATCGCTGAGTAAACTTGGGTCAGCAGGCAATCTTCCTTGTCCAGACTTCCCTGGAAGGGGCAGGTGGCGGGTTCCTGTCCCCAGGCAAAAGCATCAGCGTGGGGACAGTCACTCAGGGCCGCCACTCTGAGTAAAGTGCCTGTTTGTATAATCCATTTTTCTCCCAGAGCTATAAGAGTAGCTTTCCCATCCATTATTTTGTCCTTACTGGGACTGCAGCTCAATTAGATGCCAGCCGCATTTATGAGCCCTCAATTCATTAAGCCATCCAGATCAACAGATGGTGCCCTCCACTCAGTGTGAGGGCAAAATGACTTGGAGAGCCTGGAGATAAGTCAATAAAAACCTATTTGCAGGGCCATTGAGTATGGCAGTGCCTCCCAGAAGAGGCATCTCATTCTCAGAGAGAATTAACAGACTGTAAAAATAGCCCTAAAGCCTTGATGGGAGAGACGGAGTGCCAGAAAGCAGAAAGGCAATCAGTGTCCAAGGCAGTGGAGGGGGCGGGGGGCTTCTTTTCAGAAGGTGATCAAGAGAATTAAGAAGGCACAGAAGCCCACAGGCAGCCGGTGTCACTGAACTCAGGTGCTCGCCCCTGCAAAGGAACAGCCCGAGTCCTTCAGAGTCTTCACTGGAGGTCTCCCGTGTGCGTAACAGCACCAGGCAGCGTGGGTCCAAATGCGGCAGGCTTTGCTGCCAGGGTGCTCGCCATTCAATATTCGTGCATAACCAGGCACTCAACACCCTACCAACTGTTAGGAACCGGCCAGGGAGTCCAGGTAGAAGATCATGTTTAGCCTTTCTGATAAAAAGAGCCGTTCACCTGCCGTAAACAGAAAGCTTTTGCTTCCAGTAATCAATTCTGTTTCTATGTAATCTAGTCCCAAGCCTGTACTAATACAGAGTATAAAAATAAGTCAATCATTTTAGTGATACAGATTATGTAAGACTGAAACGTTTCTAATTCAAAATCAGGATATAAACCACATAAAACTGAATATTAAAAAGACCAAATTCTGCCTACTCATTCTCTACTGAAAGACATTTAATAACAAAATATATGGGATATAAATGTATGCAAACTTTTAAGAAGACATGGCTGGTTGTCTTGTTAACCCCAAACTAAACGCCTTCCAAACAAGGTGAAGAGGCAGGAAGGCTTCAGCTAAGTTAGGGGGGTTCTGTGCCCACCACCCCATGGGTCCATCTCCCCTACTCCCCCACTCCCGTCCCTATAAATAACTGAGGGAGAATAAAAGGAATTTTAAGGAGGTACAATGAATCCAAGATCCATTTTTCAGCGACAACTTCACAGCTTTTTGTTTGAAAACACTGTCAGTGAAAACGGTCTTGTCTCAAGCCTGAAATGATACAACTGTATTGCCTTATTTGACCTGCTTAAGTGCTTTCCCGTGGAAATGACCTTCTCAACCTCACTGCATACAGGGATCGGGTAAGCCTGGGCCAGAATGGTCTGGGCACAGTACTAGGAGAGTGAGCTCTCCTCTCCACCATAGACCCACCCCTAGATCTTCATAGGGCTGGCCCACCATTCCGTTCCCTGCTCAGACGTCACTGATTGGACGTGGACAAAAGGAGGAAGAGCATAGCAGATTCGCTCGGGTTCCATGTTTGGTTAAGGGGATGGATAGCAGTTCCACCAACCAAGCCAAGTAGTTCAGGAGAGATTGCAAGCTTATGGGGAGCAGGGAGTCCAGAGCCGGGGGAAAGAGAGGAGAAGGATGATTAATTCAGTTCATTTATGGCACATTATGGACTCTGGAATACCGAGGTGGAGATGTCTAACACAACTGAATATACAGGGTGGGGCAAAAGCAGGTTTACAGTTGTTGGTACGGAAAATACAATATAAATAAATAAATAATAATACAAGAATAAACTTTATGTTTCATGAACTCACAACTACAAACCTACTTTTTGCCCCACCCTGGACAGTTCCGGAGCTGAGGCAAGGAATATGGCAGAGAGTGAAGAGAATATCAGTAGACAGATGAGGCTTAAAAAAACCCGTAAGAGTGCCTGAGATCATCCCAAGAGAAGGGAAAAAAGTAAGACGGAGAGACCCTGGAAAACACCAATACTTAAGGGACAGAGGAAGTGAATTCGGTGACAGTGAGGAAGCAAGATTGACCAGCCTGGAGGACAACCAATGGAAAGGTGTCAAGGGAAGATTTATGGCGTCAAATAAGACAGAGGAGTTAAGTAAGACCTGGGCGGGGAACCTGAGTTACGTCCACTGGACTGCGCCCTTCACTATAGTAGTTTGCATAGCGCGATAAGAACAGAAACCAGTGCACTGAGGGAACAGGGGGAAGATGCAGAGATCACACGTACATTTTTTCTCTCCGAAACATAGCTGTTAGACATTTATGTAACTTACAAAGTGACCCGCCAATAAGCCTAGTACCCACCTGACATCATACACAATGAGTACAATATTATTGACTATATTCTGTAGGCTGTGCCTTATATTCCCATGGCTACTTTGATCTTGCTGGCTTAGAGAAGGTTATTTAGATTACACAATGCAACCCTATAAGGTTCTTATTAATAGCCCCATTTTGTTGATTAAAAAGCCGAGGTTCCCGGAGGTCAAATGACAGGTTCAAGATCATAATGCTCATAAGCATTCAGACCCACGTCTTTGACCTCATGCATGGCAGCACCCCCGGGGCTCCAGGCCAGTGCCCTTTGCGCTCCACCTCGTTTTCTCCTCCTTGGCACTTGGTAAAGAGAATGCCGCTGCTCCGAACAAAAATAACAAATAGTTCTGAGTGCATCAGTGGAAAAGTGAAGTCGAGACTAAAACACGTAAAGTATATTTTTGTTCGCTAGAGAAAACGTCACTACATAAACACACAGATCCTACTGCCACACTGGTTACTAATGGAAGAAACATCTTACATGGTTGGCTGACATGGGTGACGTAAAAGTGGCAGACGGTGTAAACTAGAAAAAGGGAAGGTGCCTGACAGCCCCTTGCTTCTTATCTGCTCAAGCCCTAGTTGTAAGTTATATTCGTGGTTTTCACATAAATCTTCTGTAACCAAAGCACTTTTTTAAAGTACAAAGCACACACACATGTGCAACCATCTGTTGTGTTTGCAGTAAGCTAAGTAAGAACTGTAGGACGTCACCAAAAAACAGAAATACAATCATTAATACATATATAGCACTTACTATGCGCCCAGCAATGTTGGGGTTTTCCACGTCACTTAGCCCTCTGAAGAGCCCTGTTAGGTAGGTCCTATCATCGCACCAAGGAAGGAACGGAGGATAGAATGATTAAGTAATGTGCTGAATACCACACAGCTAGTAAGCAGCAAAGCAAACTCCAGTCTGTGTTCTTAAACACTATCAGCCTGTCTCACAAAATTTAAAAGGTGGCTGTGACTTTTCACCCTCTAGAGAGTTCTGAAATTTCATTGTAGGACTATTCTCCCTAAAGGGTGGAGCAATGGAGGTGCCTTCAGAGTTAATGTTCTAGGATATATAAACTGTGAAAAAAAGAAAAGCCGTGTTAAACTTGAGCAGAATATGGTGGTCAGATACAATTATCACCTCTTCCTTCTGGGGGGAAATAGCATTTCCTATAAACACTTGAATAAGTAGTCCAGGGAGGGGCCTGATTACTGTTTGCCAAGAGAGAATCTTTTGTTTGCTTCAAAGCTCCTACCTTTCACATAAACTTTTTAACACTTTAGAACATTCTATGAATGTGCCTGGGAAGTTCACGAACAGCTTCAGTGCTATTCCACAATTCTGCAAAGTGTAAAAAAGCACAGAGTTGTAGCATAACGAGTGGCCCTTCGGGGCAGTCTTCCCACATGGAACTTAACGATGGCCGGACCCTAGCTAATTCTCCCAGGGGGCTGGACCCTAAGGACTACCGCTTCCCCAAAGCAGCGGTCCTTCTCAGGGTGGTGGAGGGGTGACACTACCGAGTGTGGCAGCCTTCATACCCTAAGGCCCAGGACATGGCCTCAATACAAAGCACATAACGGGCTCCATCCTGAACAGGTTTTCATTCTCTGGCTGAGGGATACTGGTATCTCTTTTCTAATCCGTCCTCCTTCACTACCAAGGACCTCGAATGCATTCTGCCCTTGTCGACAACCTACTCCAAAACCTTCAAGGGCCACCTAATAGAATGCTGTCCAAGTTCTTTAATTAGTATTTAAAAGTCCTCCCCAATGTAGTTTAAATTCACTTTCCATTACTCTCTTACTCTGCTTTAGTCACAAATGTTTGCCCTGTCCCTACTCGTTGCCCTCCACGCCAGAACTACAATGGGATTAGTTCATGCACTGGGATTCATAAGCAAATTAGCTACCATTATTTTGATAATATAAAAATATAAATCCCCCTTGTATAAATCCCCTTCAGGAATGAGTATGCTGTGGTCACTGCTGCTACTAGCCTTTGCGTTTCTAGAAAACACTTCCGGTTTACCTTCATTTTCAAGTGTGTCCGGTTCTTTTATTGCTTTAATGGCCTTAGATGAGTCCCTGATTGATTATCCCTACTTATCCTTGAATCCCTCCAGTTAACTGCATTAACTTTATTAGACTCCTACCAAACTCATAAACAGTGTTCGAGACACTGACATAAACCAAACAAACTATGCACCTTCAAAGAGTTCAACGCATACTACATAATCCAGTGTGGGGTTTCTCATTTATCGAACATAATGTGAATGTTTCCTACATGTGTCTTAACTCAATTATGAGACGATCAAAACCCTGGTCCATGGCACTTACTTCCCAACTGTATGGCAGCACACGTGGTAATCTGCCTGTTTTCGTGGTTACGCTGAGAGATTGATATCCTCCCCAACGTACAGTCACTGATACTTTGCATCAATTCGTTCCACAGTTAGTGAGTACCTACTCTACGAATTAGGGCCTCTGTCCCCGGAAGGTCACTGTCACAAGGGGCCTCTGACATTTATTGACTCATCGATACCTCCTCCGACCCGCGTGAGGTGACAGTTCCAGCTACCCGGTGCTGGCGATTCATGGCTGCCCGCCACTAAAGTGGGGGCTCCATCAGCGGCCCGACAGCGCGCATTCGTGAAGGATATTCGCCTGGAGAGCGGAAAAGATCGACCGCTCCTACCGCCTTCCGCGCCCGAGGGCAAGACAGTGCAGCCACTTCACCCGCAGCCCCCTAAGGACTGGGGGCAGACGAAACACTGCATTGCCAGTCCCCCAGTCCAGTCCGGCTGGCGCTCCGCAGACTACGTTCGCACTGCTCGCCACCCTGCCCGAGGGGAAAGGTCGAGAGAAACCTGAGGTCCCGCCGGGCCTGGAGCCAGAACCTCTCCGGCGCCCTCGCGCAAACCCCACATTCCCAGCGCTCACCTCTGACGCTATCCCCACGCGAGAGTCCGGAACTCCGAGTTGCGGCGCGTCTCCGCATCCAATCCGTGACCCGCTCTGGATAGCCCCACCCACCGCGCCCACGTACGCACCCACCCACCAACTAGATCGGCCTTCTGATTGGCTGGAGCTGGCGGGGTGGGATGGGGAGAAGCACTCCCGACGGCTCACGGGCGGGGGTCAGAAGCGGGTTGCTATTTGAGAGGTCGTGCTTTTGGTAAGTGAAGTGTGAAGGGGCATTTGGGGACGCGGGACGTCCGAATGTGGGGCGGGAGTAAGTGGGGTCACGCTTGGCGTGGCCGAGAGCACCTTGGGAAGGCTGGGGGCCGCAAGACTGGGAATGGGGCCAGGCCTGGGATGAAGGGGGCGAGGTATAGGGTCGGGGCTCAGGCCAGGCCTCGTGATTCCTGGAGGTTGGGGGGTACAAAGACGAGGCCTGACTCCCTGTTGGGTGAGAGGATATGGAGCCAGCGCGGAGTTGAGGCAAACGCTTGTGCAGTGAATCATGGCTGGAAATACAGACTCACGGGTGGGACTGTAATGAGTGACCCGAAGTGGGAGCTCCGGAACCCCGAGCCTTGAGAGCAGAATCGAGCGAGTGGGAGGGCGAGCGTTGCGTCCTTGGAGTCCTGGCAAGGTCACAGGAAGGAGAGGGCAGGAAGGTGGAAAGGTTGGAAGGAGGGCTTAAAACCACACGACCTTCCAGCCCTCGCTTCCTCTTCTCCCCGACGCGTTGTTTCCGCCCACCCTCCGGCGACTCTCCTGCCATAGAAAAGTGAGAAGGCCCTGAGCCCAGTCTAAAGCATCTGTGACGGAATTTAAGCCTTTTCCGGTTAGCGATGATGAAACATTGCCTGAGTTTAGGAGTGGCAGCAGCCGAAATGATTCGGCAGTGTTACTCGCCCCCTCTTTTTATTACCGGTGTGGGAAGCAGCTCTTCAGGGGAATCCCTACCAAAGGCACTTTCCTGCAGGCCCGGTCTGGGTGAAAAGGTGTGACAGATTGAAGTACCAGGCCCCGGCGGGACAAACATATTTGAGTCGTATGTACCAGGGCTCCTCCTACCTTCGGCACCCACCAGAATCACTCGGGGAGTGGGGGGTGCTTCTGCTTATACACACTCCACGGGCCCTGCCGCACACAGGCTGAGTCCGAATCTTTGGGGTGGAGCCTTGGCAGCCATATTTAAACAAGCTGTGACTGATGCAAAATCAAAATTTGAGATCATTGTGGTTGGATCGTAGTTCCTGAGAGCGAAATGACAGGCAGGCAGATCCTTCCGCCTGTTGCATCACCTGATGCTGGGCAGCTCCTCTCCCCTTAAGCCTCTTCTAGGCCCCTGTGCATTTGGAAAGGTCGTCAGTAGTAGTACCTTACTCAGTGGACAGAATAATTGTGTTTTTTATCCTGGCTTTGAATGTCTAGTTACTGGTGCCTCTTATGCACCTGTTCAACTTTCTAACAGGAATCTGGGTTAATTGCTGTGTGTGGATGAGAAAATGATCGAAGGGAAATCTGAAAGTGGTGCTAGTGGGAAATAATCTTTTCAAATCACAGTTGAAATTGTTAGGTAAATCCCTGGGGAAGGAGGTGCCATTGAATCTTAGGCATGACTTAACATATCTTTTACAATTCAAAGATGGAGATGCAGCTTCTGTAAAGGAATGGATTTTAATATTTTTCAGATCAAAATTGTATGGGCATCGCAATAAGAGCGATCAAAAGCACCTTGCGCTGTGTGTCAGGGGAGCTGGGTTCCAGTCCTGCCGGCCAGAACTGTGTCCCCTGCTGTGAGCAGTTCCCATCGCCCTTCGTAATCCTTCTCCATCCAGAAAATAAAGCTGTTAGTGAGAACTAACCATGAGTAGTTGTTCTCAAATTATATGACTTACAGTTACTGATCCTGGTACTGTAAAAGTTAACCATTTTCCGTTTAGGGTGCTGTAAATCATGATACTTGGGAAGTTTCTAGGCTGTGATTAGAAAGAATAATCAAAATCTTATATTCAGGCTGTGTTATAACAGGGTTAGAATTTATAACATAGTATAAAATGTAATATGAGTTTTACAGTGTTGGGTTTTTAACACTCCTCTTTATTACACTGAAATGCTCGTACAAAATGTTCTGGACCAGGGACAGATTATCATCAGTCCCTTAAAGGAAATGATGACCACGTGGGCCCCCCGCATCCCGATTCTTACCCCAGGGACTGCTTTCTGAAAGCTGGATCAAATGTCCTACCCATACAGATTTCACAGACTGCGAGGAATGAGATCAGTGGATTTTCTTCTGTTCATTCACATGCAGGACAGAGCCAGCCAGCGTCTGCCTTCCTGTGGGGGGGGGGGGGTGGATTTTGCTCAGTTGCTTCTTGGACAATTATAGTGACCCAGATGTGAGAGTATAGGGGAACAACTACCTACGTTCTTGCTTTTAAAGACAATTCCCAAGTGGCTTCTTAGTTAAAGAATAATTAAGGCAAAGGAAGAAAATGCCTCATATCTGCAAACGAAGGTGCTAGATTTTAAAAGTGGATTGTGGTGTATAATAGTTTTGTCTCATGGTTGCAAGAAACCAAGACCTACTCTGGTTCTCATTTTTTCTTCCATAGAATGAATATAAGAAATAAAAAACAAGTGAGCACTTCGGTATATACGGTTTGGCATTTTTCTTACTGATTAAACTCTACAAATGTATATAATTGTTAGTTTTTCACTAAATATTCCTGAATAAGTTACCTTTAATTGTTGAAAAATACTACTTTTAGATGTATTCAACACCTTGTGGTTCCTTTCTGTATGCAAAGCACTGTGCCGGGCAGTGGAGATGGATGGAGCGGGCCGGGTGTAGCCTCCTGACCTCAAGGGTTCTGGCGAGAGCAACAGGCAGTTACAAGACTTTTGATAGAGAAAACAGCATTCTAGGGACTGCGTAACCAAAACATTTTTCACAAACGTAGAGAAGACTTTCTAGAGGTCAGTTAACATAACCTGAAAAGTGGGAGGAGTTGGCCAGGAAAGAGAGTGTATGAAAGAGACGGGAGGGAAAAGTGTTAGAGGAATCAGCTTGTGCGGAGACTCGGAGGAGGTGTAGAGACCATCTATGAGACATTTGACGTGATTAAAACGGGTTTTGCAAGGGAGCTGGAAGGAGAATTTATGATAAAAGTTATGCCCATTGAGAAGTTTATGGTTAGTTATGAAGGCAACTAAATGAGTATATACTAGCATAAAATAAATGTAGTGTTTAATTTCTGTCTAGTCCATTTATGTAGTTTTTTGAAGGCCATTCTCAAATATTTCTCTGTGAAACTTCCCAAACATACATGAGCTAAAAGATACCACCCTCTTTGGTTCTCATTGTCTCTGTTATGCTATTGGCAACTAATCACACTCATGCCTCTTTTTTCTAAAAAATCTCATTTTGAACCACTGATTATTTCTGTGTTTGTGTGTTAGCTCTTCAGGTAGTGCAGTGAGTGTCCCGAACCTTGAACTTGTCAGACCTTGTATATAAGGGCTGGGCAAAAGGAGGTTTACAGTTGTGAGTACGTGAGTACTGACTGGATTCTTGTGTTATTGTTTATTAATTATAGTATTATTTTCAGCACGAACAACTGTAAACCTCCTTTTGCCCCGCCCTGTAATAAAAGCTTAGTAAGTAGGGGTTTATGCAATTAGCAGGTAATGGAGTACAAAAAGAGAGAAAGTTTAATTCTAATCTGAGTTTCCTTATATAGAACTCGGTGGTGCTGTTTAACTCCTCTGGGTTTTAAGCCTGTCTTCTCGGTCAGATGAGAGAATCATCAACTCTTGTCAGTGGAGATGGGGGCTTGTGGGATGACTTTTCAAACTTAAGTAGTAAACCTCTCCTCTAGAGTTGGGTTTCCTTTGAGGGCCTTAGCCCACCACTAACAACGCTTGAAGTGCCGAGTGTTAAGTGAGAGCTGTTGTTACAGAAGTGAACAGCCCAGAGGCGAAGGTGGGATTGTACATGGGTAGTGGGGTGGGCAGGTGACTCTGGCTGCATTGCAGTTGAACCAGTCAGAGCCTGGGGCACTGACGCGCCGTGTTTGGCTCCCTACTTTATCTGAGGGCAAAGTTTGTAGGCAGTTCAGATCCGCTCTGTGCAGAAGGAAGTATGTAGCTACTGTGGCGAAGGTGGAGCTGGGTTTGTCGTCACCTCACTGTGATGAAACGCCCGGTAGCTTCCGTTGTAAAGGAAGGTGATGGAAGTGGGCGAGGGGCACCTGGAGAGAATCGAGATGAACCTTTTTTTTTAATGCCCCCTTATCCATATAATGACCAGCCTAGTGTCTTGCCTTTTTTGATACCGTTTGAAAGAATAATACTCTAAGAGAAAGTACAGAATTTTAAGAGGGAAACCTGGGAAATAGAAAGTATGTGAAGGAAGACAGAACTAAAGCTTAGATGTTCTTTTATGAAGAGGACCCTGAGTAGTTTGATGTTTCTGCTGCAGCGGCGTTAAAAGTGATGCCCCTCAGTCATAAAAAACTGCAAGGCCGTGTATCAGTGCAGTTGAACATGAGTTAGGTTTAAAGTGAGACATTTGCAGCCCTGACGGGAGCGTCGCTCTGCAGAGGTGAGAACTGGACCCAGTTAGCGTGTTGGGGTGAATAAGCCAGATGTAGGTTTAAAGCAATAAAGACTATAGTCAGCTACTCTTAAAGGTGCAGGAATCCACTTAGTAGGATTTCCAACATGATGTGGAAGAGGCAAGGAGGGGTATGATCAAGTATGAAGATAGAAAATTAATAGCTACTATTTTAATTGACAAACGAAATTTAAAATTCACTGTTACCAGCAAAGTCGAGCTAAAAGGGAACGGGTGGTATGGAGGAACAGGAGAACAGCGGGGTAAGTGCATGCGGCCCTCCCTACAGGTGGCCGTGGGGCCAAAATACAACTGATCTCTAAAAATAGTTTCTGCAGTTCATGAATAGCATGTCGCAGGTTTTTGTGGAAACTAGGATTATTTTAAATACATCCAGTCATTTAATGTCTGAGTTGTTTTTCATTGCAGAACCTCGTGGAAATTCTCTTTCAGGAAGATTCTTCAATCAGTATGTCATCCAACACAGACGTTTCTCTTTCTTCATATGATGAAGGTCAGGGATCTAAATTTATCCGAAAAGCTAAAGAGGCACCGTTTGTCCCTATTGGTAAGTTTGACCTAGAATTCTAATAATTTGTATGCTGTAACAATCAAAGTGTGATCAGCTCGTTCATCAAGCTCATCCATAGCATTATTTTCAAATTTTTTATATATGATTCAGATGTGCTGAGATTGACGTGATATAACTCTCATTCTAAAAATTCTTCTATGTGTATTTAGACTTCTTGTTTTATTAACTCTTATTTCAGTGAAGTGTTGGGGGATCCCAAAACCACCCTTACTAGTCTCGGTGATTTGCTGGAAGGACTCAGCAGACCTCTTTTAAAAGCTGCTCTACTCCCAGTGACGGTTCATTGCAGCCTCTGTTACAGTAACTGATTCCCATCAGAGAGGGAGGTAGCACAGGAAGGAGGAGTTCCCTGGCTCCTGAGAGCCGTTTATCTGCTGGCTTCACAAACCCGCACTCTGAGAATCACAACTTCCTGAACCTGCTAGTTTTTGCTCCCATCTTTGGATTTTTGGTCTGGGGGGAGGAGGTTAAAAACACGGTGTGTGTGTGTTAGCTAATTAATGGTTTCTTAAAGCATTTTTATAAAAACGGTAGCAAGTGCATTGATTGATGATAAGATCACCGTGGTTCCCTGCCCTGTGGCCCGTGCGCCCACCACCATGGATGAGAATAAGTCTACCAAGACATCTGCTTGGGGACGAAAGGTGGTGGATCTCTCAAAGGAGAAGGGCCAAGAGCCTTTTCCTCAGTAGGCTTTTGTTAGGTTCATTTTGCACAGGAATACGGGTAAAGCTCATTAATCATTGTCAGGCAGTAAGGATCAAACAATAGATAACATACAAAGAACTCTGAGGGCCTGTTTTGAGTCAGGGTCAGATAGCTAAAGAGCTGTAAACTTTGAGGAACAAACTCACTTCTTGCTTGGACCCTTATCATTTAATTGAGAGCATTCTAAACAAAGCAGTTTTCACAGGACTTTACATATTCTTTCTTAGGCCTGATCACCCTGGGGAACCCGCCCTTTCCAGCACAGGGCTGCACCGCCCTCTGTCATTGTTTCAGGTTTAAGTCAGGCAGGGGAAGTGAGGCAGCCAAGAGATTAGGAGACTTCCCCAAGACAGAATGAGGACTCAGGCTATGTCAAAGCCAAGGGGCGAGGTCCATCACACCCTTTTGCTGTAGTCCCCCAAGTCCTTCCCTGGGGGCTCCCCGTGATCGTGCCTGTCTTAGCTCATTCCCCCCTTGGGGAATCTTACCCATCATTGGCTAACCGATCGAGCATTGGGGGCTGGTTATAGATGAAGAAAAAAAGGAGCAGAAGCTGCTCCCCTGCCAGGGAGTTAAGCTTTGTCCCCTTAGTGGCTTATGGTCCAAAGGCCCCTCCCTCAGCCTCAGCCAGGGTGGTTCCCGACACCGCCCCCCTGTATCTGACAGAATTGTGGCTCTTCCTCAGGAATGGCGGGGTTTGCGGCGATCGTGGCCTACGGATTGTATAAGCTGAAGAGCAGGGGGAACACGAAAATGTCCGTCCACCTGATCCACATGCGCGTGGCAGCCCAAGGCTTCGTCGTGGGCGCCATGACTCTCGGTGGGTTCCTGCGGGGAGTTTCACATCTGTGGTCCCCGCTGACGGGCTTCTTTGTTAACAGAACAATGTAGATACTTAAAGCTAATTTTTTTCTTTTCCTTTTTTTTTTTTTTTTTTGTTTTGTTAAAGCTAATTTTGAGGCAGTACCCAAATATCATGTTTATTTTCATGGAGACGTGAATTGATAAACAGTTCAAGTAGTGACATCCTTTTATTGTCTGTGATGCAGGGTGGGACAAAAGTAGGGTTTACAGTTGTGAGTTCGCAACACAGTTTATTCTTGTATTATTTATAATACAAGAATTACTGGATTATTTTCTATAAGAACAACTGTAAACCTTCTTTTGTCCCACCTGGTATATCTTACTGAGGTTTGAAAGAAAGAAAGAAAAGATAATCCTGTTCATCACTGAGTTTATAATTTCACTGGAGGGGCTAGACATGCCAGTAAGTAAGGTCCGTTATGTGGGAGAGACATGATTGCTGTTTTATTGAGTTGAAGGTGGAAAAGATCTTTTTTAATGCAGGTATTACATGCTTTTATTGGCTTTATGATTCATTGACTTTATTTGGTATTATGTAGCAAGAGCGACAGCTTTTAAAGTTGCCAGATAAATATTGAACAGTCTGAGCTAGTCATACTGGCCTTAAGCTACTTGGGAAACGGTAAAAATAGTTTCAGAAACAGAAATTGTTTAAGAAGGCAAGAGTGTAAGCAGCCCGCGGTCTGGTTCCCCTTGTAAAGATTGCATGCTAGCAAAAGTGCTGCTTTTAGCTATTTTATGAACTGTTTTTAATATGCTTAATATTGAAAAAATATTTAAATGCTTAACCAGCATTCTTTCTCTTTAGGTATGGCCTATTCCATGTATAAGGAGTTCTGGACGAAACCCAAACCCTAGAAGGAGAGCTGCGGGCTCGGTCGTGGTGGTGGTGTCTGCCGTAGTTAGAGACCTCACATTGAGGTTCTGTATTTATGTTGCAAATAAATCGTTTGAGTGGGTCAGACGGTAGTAACATGGTAATTTGAGTATTGGCTTCTTTTCCTGCAGGCTCGGTTTGCTGGGTGCCTAAATGACTAGTGACGAGTTCATTAACTGGGTCGTTCAGAGGAGTCAGGGTAGCACGTGAGAAACATGCCACTTTTAAATGCACTGGATAGTGGTCAAGTGTCCCCCTTGTTCATCTCTTATGGTGAAATTAGTTCTGACGAAGACATCCTGCCAGCCCTGAAGTACTCCCAGTTGCTGCAAACGTCACATGCTTCCGATGTTATGTGGGAACCCTCTTTGCCCCGGTTTTCTTTTCTGCCTGCCTTGTGGGCTGGAGAAGTCCTTCTGTGTTTAGGGCTGGTTGGCTCTTAACCCGTTCAGAACAGCGCATAGCATATAACCTTACAAACCTCCCCACAACTGAGCATCTGTGTGTGCGTTTAAACCAAACTTAAAATGCTGATAGCAGCTGCTAGAGGGTAGTATTTATTTTAGAGTTATACTTGTGAACATAAGATAATTCTGGATCTAATTTAGCTACCTTGTAATTGCAGAGTTGTATTTTTGCTCCTGTTACGTGACACTCATTTGTAAATGCTACCGTGAAGTAGAAGTGGGTATTTTAAGTGCTAACGCAAAGATAATGAAAAACAATTTTTAAATGTGTGCGGTATGTTGATTTTCCCCTGGAAGCATCATGAATGTTAAACTAAACAGTTTACCTGTAACGGGAGTGGTTAAGGACGTAAGAGCAAGCCCTGGTCAGACATCACACACAAACTTTTGTGCACTGGGGAAGGCTGGTTGCACCTGGGAAGATCCCCTGTCTGACCGACTTTACATTCCATGGTGAGAACATGGCAAATGTGCTATTAAAGTAAGTGAACACATCAGATGTCTTGTATTTATTTCAACTTGGAAAAAGGAATCATTCCTCGGAGTGGCACAAAAATCCAGTTCCCAGAAAAGAACATGGTGGGCCTTTGGGAGGAGCCACGGTTAAAGAATGTTTCCCAGAAAAGAGAAAGAACATGGTGGGCCTTTGGGGGGAGCCACGGTTAAAGAATGTTTCCCAGAAAAGAGAAAGAACATGGTGGGCCTTTGGGGGGAGCCACGGTTAAAGAATGTTTCCCAGAAAAGAGAAAGAACATGGTGGGCCTTTGGGGGGAGCCACAGTTAAAGAATGTTTCCCAACAGGAACAGCGGCTACCATTTCCCGAGCGTTTCCTGTGTGCTGCCCACTGCTGTAAGCACTTCCCGAGTGTGACGTCATTCAGGTTTCCTAACAACCCCGAGCATTAGGATCTATGATCTCATTTCACAGAGGAGGAGACGGGGGTGTGAGCAGTTCAAGTAACTAACTCAAGGTCACATCGCTAAGAAGGTTGTAGGTTTGGGACGGGAGCCTGTGCACTCGAGTGGTAGGTGCCGACAGGTGTTAGAGACCTAAAATGTTGGGCTCTGTGCAGTTGATGCTGGCGGGGGCCAGGCTGATTTTGTTCGTATCATAAGTAAAATCAGAAAGAGGCAACAGCACGGTTTTGCCTCGCCACTGACAGTTTAACATGGACCAGATCAGGTTTTCTCAGTCTTTTCCAGCTGTGAACTGAGAGGTTGGTCTAGGTCATATCCATGACCCTATTTATGTTATAGACTGTTGTACGAGTCTACAAGAAAGTAATTTATAAGCTATTAGGAACTTTGGTCAGCTTCCAATAGACATTATAGGAGATGCTTGTAGGCAGCCCTAACAGTTATTCCACAAAGGATAAGCCTTCTGTAGAACTAATTTGGGAACAAGTTTTGGAAAACTGCCTCTTGAATAGGTGAGTATATTATTGATTTTGTGAAAATAAATACAAATTTGTGAGAAGTTGGATCTAGACAAATGCCAGAGGATGGAGAGAAAAGCAAGAGTGGGGTGTTGACGGCAGCACCCATCATGGGGTCAGGACAACGTGAGTGGGCTGCTCGCGGGGAGGAGGGCGGGCGAGCAGCCCGGCATCAGATCATGGAAGTAGCTGAAGAGCAGGTGATGCTTATTGAATCGGACCTGGGTTCCTGGTTCTGCCACCTGCTGGCCGAGTGGCCATGGTTTCCTCATCTGTGAGATGGTGACAGTATCAGGGGCCTGGCGTTGGAAAGATTAAGAGCAATGGTGAAGGTAAAGGGCACGGCACCTGATGCGTTAGTAAACTCAGCAAATCCTCACTGTGTGACCTCTCGCTCAGCTTGGGAATGGAACAGCACTGGGGGGGGGGCGGGGGGCAGGGGCCCTGCCCTTCCAACTTAGTCTAGCAGGGAAGGCTGGCGTTATGTAGGTGGTTACCAAAAGCATGAACTGTAGGTAAGGGATACAGCAGGAACATCTGGCTGGGGCACCTAACTCCCGGTGGGAGTCAAAAGGTATCCCTGGGGCCCTGGCCGACGAGGCTCAGTTGGCTGGAGTATCGTCCTGTAACCAAAAGATTCTGGGTCTGGTCCCCAGTCCACCGGGTACAGGAGGCAACCTATCGACACTTCTCTCTCACATCGATGTTTCTCTTCCTCTCCAAGCAATCAAAAAACGTCCTGAGGATTTTTTAAAAAAAGGGGTATCCCTGAGGAAATGATACCCTACTTTGAGGTGGTGTGCTGATTTTTCACCGAGAGTTCGATTCCTCGGCGTACTGTTTCCGGCTACTGAAGTACCGCTATAGAATTGCTTCCATGCCTCTCCCCTAGTCTGTCTGGGGGCTCGGTAATCTTTTCCGTCCAAAGCCCCTGGCTCAGTGCCTGACTCACAGAGGCATTCAGTAAGTCTTTGTTGAATTAATTAGAAAAAGTACGGTTTTTTTTTCACATCCAGGATCCTGCTCTCCCCGAAGAACTTATGTATGTCTAGTTAATGAACCACAGCAACACCTGGTAATCAGAGGTAGAATTTGATTCCACACTTACATAAACCCCAGAGTACCCCCACCTCTGCATCAGTCAGAGTTCTGGAGCAGAGGGTTAGACGTGGGCCATGCCTCTGGCCTCAGATGCGGAAATGCAGGAACTTGAAATTGAGGACCAAGGCTCACGTAAGTCGGCAGCCTGTGGCAACGTACCTGCTAGGCCAGCACAGAGCTGAAGGGACATAAGGTGTTCTGTAGTTCTCACGTGTCACGTGGCGGAGCTGCCGGTTACTTAAACACTTGGTCCCGTTCGAAGGCCCTTCAAATAGAACGGGGAAATCGGAGAAAGGAGACTGGACGAGCCCCAGCCTTGCCTGGACTGCCGCTTTCTCGGAGTGGTTCACCTGATGCCAGTTCATGGGAGACCGAGCCACGCTCCTGCACCCCAGCTTTGTTCTTGCAGAAAGCCTGCTTCCCCCGAGTCACTGAAATGAGGCCAAAGAATTGGCTTCTAGCAAGACACAGGCTGGAAAGCCTTCTAAACTCAGTAGTGATGAATGGTTCTGGAGTGGAGGCCAGCGTCCATCTGCCCCCCTCACAGGAGTGTAAGAAGAGTAAGTAGGTCTTCTCGAGTATTTGAGCTTCTTACAATGTGGTGGTAGGTCTTTCCCTGTCCCCGGCGTAACTGAAATATTGCAGAGGGACTGAAGCTGTGCAGTGTGAGGTGGAAATGCCATCCCGCCTTCCAGCTGGAGCCCTGTTCGCTGAGGTCAGCTTGTCTACACCCACACTTGGGGTCTCCCCTCCTGGTCCCCTGCCTCGCTCGCCCGTGCCTGCCAGTGACACTCCATCTCCCACCATCACTCTGGGCACGGACTCAGAAGCATCTTCACTTCCTCTTGCCTTGGCCACCAGTAAACCGGTCACCAAGTCCTGCCAGTCTTTCCTAAGCAAAGCCTCTTGACATTCAGATGTGTTGTTTTCCTCTCCTCGTTGCCATCACTTTAAACCTGGGCCCTTCACCTCCTGTCCTACCACCGGGCTCCAGCGGTGCCACTGGGGCCAGAGTCCCCTGCCCGCCACCACCCAGTGCCTCTGCTTCTGCTCTCTCTTCCCTGAATGTCCCCTCCACTCCCAGTGAGCTCAGTGCACTCCTTAAATTAAAAGTAGAAACACCCTTCTAGGCCACAGTGAACCTTACCTATTTGCCAATTTCACCATATTTGAGTTTAAAACACAATCCATGTTCCACTGTGATAACATTTGACTTATGCACACTGCTTTTGCAATATGTAAAATGCTTTAATACTCTTTTCCATTTGTTCCACACAAAAACTCTGAAGTCCGCATTATCCTGACTTTTTCACTGAGGAAAGCTCTGAGCTATTCAAGGCCATACAGTGGAAAAGCAACAGAGCCGGGGCACAGATCCAGAACTTGAGACCCTTGGTCACGTGGAGGGACCACATGCCGGAAGGGAAGGCGGGCGCCCCAAGTCCTCCCCGTTCACGGAACACTCACTCCCTTCATCTCCAGCCCCCGCCACGCGCACACACTCCCCATCCGTGTCCCAAGTCCGGTATTTCCTCCCAATGTGCTACGGCTACTTTATCCGCAGAGTGCTCATATCTGACACTCCTCAGCCAGTATTTGTGCTGGCCTTTAGGAGGAGGAGGGTGGGACTCCCGTCTACAAATGGCCTCCACTGTGGAGGAGATGAATTACAAACTAGGGAGCACACAAGGGATCGGGGACCTAATCGACAGGAGGACACCGATCGTCACTGAGACCTGTTGACTTTCATCCATGTGTCTTGAAAGACAGTGATAGGAACTGAGAGTGAAACTGAGAACATTTGGGGGGGACATGTGAACTGTATTACCCACGCATTGTGCTGAGGGCGTGGGGGAGCCAGCACGGGGCTCGTCCATCAGAAAGGTCCCGTGGAACTAAGGACTAATGACCCTTGGCAGAACATCGCGTTTTCTCCTAAAGTCAGCATATGATGAATGAGCTCACCATATCCACAAACACTTCTTAGACAAAATAGCTCCACGGGTGAAATAAGACTTGACTGTAGCCAAAACGGTATTAGGCTGGAGCACACACTCTACGGGGGATGATACGAGAGGCTGGTGGCCAAGAAAAGCCCGAATCCAGGGTGCGTGGAAGAGGTAGACTGAGTGTATACCCAGCACCTTCCAGCCAGAAGGAACTCAAACCTAGAAAAAATGAACAACTTTAATCCATGTGGGAGCTCCCCACTGTGAAGAGAAGTATTTAATAAGGCTTAACCCTGGGGGGGGGTGAGGCAGAATATCTCAAGGAAGTTCGCCTCTGTTTGCTCTGAATCCATACCCACAATATTTCTCTGATGACTCTTGGCTTCTTTGGCGTCTGATTCCGGGAAGGGCGAGATTCTGGATACATGGGTCACAATCCCCTAAAGTAAACAGGTGGCTTAGTGCCCATCACTTAATACCACGACTGACATAGGTCTAGCCCCATGAGACACTGCTGGCACAATGACCGAATTCTATTTTGGACCTGCAAAGCTGAGGCCCATAAGCACAGAGCCCTGCGGTGGGGACAGCCACGTGCGGCCTTTTTTAAGCTGCCGCAAAGCTTGCTTCCATTTTGAGGCAAAAGAGCTAAATCTATAATAAAACATGACAACTAAAGAGCATTCCAGTTTCCAAAGCACTTTCGTAACCTACTTGAGGATAATGGTAGTAAGGGTACTGTTGCTAGCTTAAGAAGAAAGGTGAGGTTTATAACTTGACTAATGTCACAGAGTTAAAACACAGGTATTTATACTGTGATGGAGTTTACTTCAATTTTGCTTTTCATACTAAATAAAAGCAGGATCACTAGCTGCTTATATTTACTTTTTTTGCAGGGAGAGAATGAGTGTAATTTTGGTGAAGGGAAATCTATTTAGTGACCATATCTTTAAAAAAATAAATGTGTGGATATAGGTCCCACTTTAAAGTTGGAGCTCCTTTGAAATGTGGAAAGGACCTAATTTGGGAATTATAAAAAAAAAAGCAATTAGGCCTACATGAATATGCTCAACTAATTTTTTAAAAATTTTATTGTAGCCTTGGCTGTGTGGCTCCATTGGTTAGTGTCATTCTGTGCGCCAAAATTTGCTGGTTCAATTCCTGGTCAGGGCACATGCTTTGCCTAGGTTTTGGGTTCAGTGTCTCCTATTGGGGCACATACAGGAGGCAAACAATTGATGTCTGTCTGTCTGTCTCTCTTTTTCCCCTCCCCACCACCACCCCTTCCTCTCTCCTCAATGGAAACATGTCCCTGGATGAGGATTTTTTAAAAAATTGTATTGTAGCCCTGGCTGGGTGGCTCAGTTGGTTGGAGTGTCATCCTGTGCAGGTTCAATCCCTGGTCCAGGTATGGACCTAGGTAGTGGGTTTGATCCCCAGTCAGGGCACATATGGGAGGCAACCAATCAATGTTTCTCTGTCTTCCGTCCTCTCTCTTCTAAAATCAATCATCATGCTTGGGTGAAGATTTTAAAAAATCTTTAGACTTCTGGCCAAGATGGAGGCATAGGTAGACACACTGCGCCTCCTCGCACAACCAAACAACAATTTAAAAACAAAAAAAACAACCAGAACTGACAGAAGATCGAATGGTATGGAAGTCTGACAACCAAGAAGTTAAAGAAGACACACTCACCCAGACCCGTAGGAGGGGTGGAGATGGGCTGCCAGGGCAGAGAGGGCTCTCGGCAAAGCAGCAGCTTGCAGCCCCAGCAAGGCAGCGGATTGTGGAGGGGCACGGCACACAAGGTGGCTGGCGGACCAGGTGGTCCCACATTCGAGCACAGATAAACCAGGCAAAACTGAGCAGCAAGACAGACCACGCAAACCAGGATCCCAGCGCCTGGGGAAATAAAGCCTCAAACCACCGATTGAAAACACCTGTGGGGGTTGAGGTGCCGGGAGAGACTCCCAGCCTCACAGGAGAGTTCATTGGAGAGACCCACAGGGTCCTAGAAGGTGTACAAACCCACCCACCTGGGAATCAGCACCAGAAGGGTACAATTTGCTTGTGGGAAGCGGGGGGAAGTGACTGAAATCTGGCAGAGAGTGGAGCAAGCACCATTGCTCCCTTTCAGACCCCGCCCCCACAAATAGCCTCACAACCCAGTGACTGAGTTGCCCCGCCCTGGTGAACACCTAAGGCTCCGCCCCTCACTAGGCACAAGTGTGTCAAGACAAAAAAAAAAAAAAAATGGCCTAAATGAAAGAACAGATCAAAGCTCCAGAAAAAATACAACTGAGCAATGAAGAGGTAGCCAACCTATCAGATGCACAGTTCAAAACACTGGTAATCAGGATGCTCACAGAATTGGTTGAATTTGGTCGCAAAATAGAGGAAAAAATGAAGGCTACGCTAAATGAAATAAAGGAAAATGTACAGGGAACTAATAGTGATGGGAAGGAAAGGGATTCAAATCAATGGAGTGGACCAGAAGGAAGAAAGAAACATCTAATCATAAAAGAATGAAGAACCCTGGCTGGCGTAGCTCAGTGGATTGAGTGCAGGCTGCGAACCAAGGCATCGCAGGTTCAATTCCCAGTCAGGGCACATGCCTGGGTTGCGGGCCAGGTCCCCAGTGGGGACCACATGAGAGGCATTACACATTGATATCTCTCTCTCTCCTTCTCTCTCCCTTCCCCTCTCTAAAAAATAAATAAATAAAATCTTTAAAAAAAGAAAAGAATGAAGAAATAAGAATTCAAAAAACTGAGGAGAGGCTTAGGAACCTCCAGGACATCTTTAAATGTTCCAACATCCAAATCACAGGGGTGTCAGAAGGAGAAGAGGAAAAACAACAAGTGGAAAAGATATTTGAACAAATAATAAAGGAGAACTTCCCCAATCTGGCAAAGGAAATAGACTTCCAGGAAGTCCAGGAAGCTCAGGGAGTCCCAAAGAAGTTGGACCCAAGGAGGAACACACCAAGGCACATCAGAATTACATTAGCCAAGGTAAAAATGAAGGAGAGAATCCTAGAAGCAGCAAGAGATAAGGGGACAGTCACCTGCAAAGGAGTTCCCATCAGACTGTCAGCTGATTTCTCAGAAGAGACCTTACAAGCAAGAAGGGGCTGGAAAGAAGTATTCCAAGTCATGAAAGACAAGGACCTAC
>CM052544.1:7352682-7503310 GCA_028533065.1 Trachops cirrhosus
GGGACAGTCACCTGCAAAGGAGTTCCCATCAGACTGTCAGCTGATTTCTCAGAAGAGACCTTACAAGCAAGAAGGGGCTGGAAAGAAGTATTCCAAGTCATGAAAGACAAGGACCTACATCCTAGATTGTTCTATCCAGCAAAGCTTTCATTTAGAATGGAAGGGCAGATAAAGTGCTTCTCAGATAAGGTCAAGTTAAAGGAGTTCATCATCACCAAGCCCTTATTATATGAAATGTTAAAGGGAGTTATCTAAGAAAAAGAAGATAAAAAACATGTATAGTAAAATGACAGCAAACTCACAATTATTAACAACCGCACCTAAAACAGAAACAAAAACAGACTAAGCAAACAACTAGAACAGGAACAGAACCACAGAAATGGAGATCACATGGAGTGTTATCAATAGGGGAGTAGGAGGGGGAGAGAGGGGGAAAAGGACAGAGAATAAGCAGCACAGATGGCAGGTAGAAAATAGACAGGGGGAGGGCAAGAATAGTATAGGAAATGTAGAAGCCAAAGAACTTATATGTACGACCCATAAACATGAACTAAAGGGTGGAATGTGGGTGGGAGGGGGTGTGCAGGGCAAAGGGGAATGAAGGGGGGAAATGGGACAGTTGTAATAGCATAATCAGTAAAATATTGATTATTTTAAATTGATTATATTTTTTAAAAATCATTAAAATTTTTATTGTAAAATATGTACAACAAAATTCACCACTTAGCCATTTTTAAGTGGACAATTTGGTGGCAGTAAGCGCACTTACAGTGCTGTACAACCATTGTCACCGTCTGCCTCCAGAACCTCTCCGCATCCCAAACAGAGACTTCGGGACCTTTAACAGTAACTCCCATTTCCCGATTCCCTCGCCCCTGGCAATTCTATAGTAGAATAGAACCTCTATTCTACTTTCTGTCTCTGAATTTTCATGTTCTATGGACCTAACAAGTGGAATAATACAATATTTGTCCTTCTGTGTTTGGGATATTTCACTTAGCATAATGTTTTCAAGGTTTATCCATGCTATTCTTTTTATGGACAAATAATATTCCCCCGTGTAGATACACCACATTTTGTTTATCCATTCATCTATTGATGGACACCTGGGTTGTTTCCCCCTTTTCTCTATTGTGAATGAATAATGCTGCTGTGAACACTGGTGCAGAAGTGTTTGAGTCCCTGCTTTCATACTCCGGGCATTTCCCCAGAGGGAGAATTCCTGGGCCTTATGGTAATTCCATTTAGCAATCCGAGGAACTGCCGAACTTTCTACAGCTGTGGCACCACTTTACATTCCCTCCGGTAATGCACACGGGCTCCAATTTTTCCACATCCTGGCCAGCACTTGCTAGTTTCCACTTTTTTGATAACAACCATCCTATTGGGTATGAAGTGGTATAGCTTTCATTGTAGCTTTGATTTGCATTTTAGTGGTGAGTGACGTTGAGCATCTTTTCATGTGCTTATTGGCCATTTGTGTATCTCCTTTGGAGAAATGCTTATTCAAGTTCTTTGCCCATTTTCCAGTTGGATTTTTTGTTATTGTTGAGTTCGCACCATCGATTTTGATAAAGAATCAATGGAGGAAGGATACCTTTCAACAAATGGTGCTGGTCATATATAGGCCAAAAAAAAAAAAAGCAAATGACCTTATACAAAAATTACATCAAAATAAATCATGAACATAAAACTCTAACACTTCTAGAAAATCATAAGGGAAAGTCGTTGGGATCCAAGGCTAGACAAGGAGTTCTTGCACTTGACACGAAAAGCACTATCCAAAAAAGAAAGAAATTGATACATTGGACCGAATCAAAATATAAACTTTTGTTCTGTGAAGTCCATGTAAAGAGAATGAAAAGACAAGCTACAAAATGGGAGAAAATATTTGCAAACTACATACCCAACGAAGGGCTAGTATCTAGAATATAGAAAGAATTCTCAAAACTCAGCAATTAGAAATTGGGCAAAAAGACGTGAACAGACACTACACCAAAGAGAGACAGCAAGTATGCACAATGAAAAAAATGTCCAGTGTAAGCATCCGTCATGCACATTAGAACCACAATGAGATGCCACCACACTCGTATTAGAATGGCTAAAATAAAAAACAGTGGCATCAAACACTGGCGAAGATGTGGAGAAACTGGGCCGCCCCGACATCGCGGGGGGGTGGGGGGGGGGCGGGGCGTGCGATGGCACAGACACTCCATAGAACAGGCTGCCTGATTCCTGCATATGAAACTAAGCACGTGATTACATACAACACTACGTTGGGGCGCTCCAGAGAAACGAAAACTTACACTCACACAAAAACCTGTACAGGAATGTTCGTATCGGCCTTATTTGTAATAGTCCTAAACTGGAAACAGCGCAGAAGTGCTTCTGCAGGGGGTGAAGGGTTAAACACGCCGTGGAAAACCCTGAGCAATCCAAAGAAATTATTGATACAACTTAGGTGAACCTCCAGAGAATGATTCTGAGGAAAAAAGTCAGTTCCGACAGGTTACATACTGTATTATTCCATCCACAGAACATTTTTGAAATGTCAAAGTTTTAGCAATGGAGAACAGATTAGTGGTCACCAGGGGGTTAGGAACCTGGCAGGGGGCGGGGCAAGAAGGAAGTGGGTGTGGTTATAAAAGCTCAACCAGGGAGGATTCTTGTGGTGTAAGTGGTCGGTGTCTTGACTTCAGCGATCAGACCTACACACGTGATAAAAATGAATAGAGCTAAATTGAATAGAACTAAACACACACACGAATACCCGTCAAAATCTGATAAGATAGATGGATCGTGTCAATGTCAATATCCTGGTTGTGATATTGTGCTAAAGTTCTGCAAAAGGCGGTCTGGTGCCGCATCTCCGTGCACGTCTATGAATGGGTGCCTTATGAGGTTAAAAAGAAAGAAAGACAATTCTGAGACATCCGAAGGTTTTCAAATTATAAAGGCCTGGATAAATATTTGGGAAGCTTCCTCGGATCTCCTTTCCTAGAGATTGGTCTCCCACCCCAAAATAGCCCTGAATATAGTAGTGGCTTAAATTCGGAAGTGTTTTCCACTATGAAAATAAACCACGTTCACTATATTTAAAACCCTCTAAAGTACAAACATAAAAACAGCATGTTTCGTTCCAGCACCCAAATCCAATATCTTCCACTATTTCCATGCAGCCCTCCCAGTTTTGTTTCTGTGCCCAGTTTTTAAAAACATAACTTTATGTAGCAATAACTATTTTGTGTCCTGCTTTTATCACTCACCATCACAACGTGACCTTTCCCCCACTTTTTTAAAAAAACATTTTTCAAAGACATTCATGGTGGGATCGTTCACTTTTCATCTCCCCGGCGGGAATGCGGAATGCGCATCTCTGTCCAGAACGTTTGGTCTACAAAACTTTCAAAACGTATGTTCCAGAAGCGGACCATTGGTCCCACTTTAAAGTCTCCAGGCACACGACACCCCCTTCCAGCCCGCCGCGCCTTTTCCCGTACCATACCACCGCATCCAGGACCACCCGAACCTCTGTCACCTTCTGGACTCCCTCTCGGGCACCGTAGACTCGAGGTGACGTAGCACGGGTGGCATAGGTGGTTTCCCTGGTGACAGTTGCCAGGGCAGCGCGAGAAGCGTCCGAAAGAGGTGACCCAGCGGCGGTGGCCCCAAAAGGCAGGAGCTGCGAGAGCGCTGTAAGTGCGGGGAAGTGGAGCCCCGGAGCCCACAGCCTCTGGGGGCCTGGTCCGGAGCCGGGGCGCACACGCTCGCCTGAGCGCTCTGCCCCTGGCCGGGCGCTCACTGCACGCGGGACGCAGAGCGAGGACTCTCCCCACTTGAGTCTTTGAACCTGCACTCACCGCCTCCTCCCTCTCTAGGCACTTATTTTCCGTGCGGTACAAGGGTTAGTGAGGCGCAAAGGGGGAATCACCTGCCCAAAGCCACACAGGAGGTGGTGGCAAAGCCAGAATTTCAACTCGGGTCCGCTAGACCTCCGGCGCCCTCTTCTGGTCTCTGCTGCGGAGGCCTCGCGCACCACGCGGGGGTGGAGCAGGAACTACACGATCTGGTGGCATCCACTACCCGCGTCCTCCCACCCCAGAGCCAGCCCCCACGGGATTCGTTGGAGAGCACCCCTTGGCGCGGGGCTCCAGCCCGGCGACCCAGTCATCTTCAACCCATCCCCAACCCAAACCCATCCCTGCATTGATGCTGACCTGGCAGGCAGTTGGAGAGCCTGGTCCTCCAGGCTGCCCACCTAGGCTTCTCAGTCCAACTCCTCTCCGCCCCCAGGAAGGAGAGAAAGTGGCAGGCTGGAGGGGACAAGGGAGGCCCAAGTCTGGATGGGGCCTCAGCCCCCTCCTCACTGGTCCAAGTCCTCTATGCCCTCCACTGCCTCTGGGATCTTTGCCACAAGAAGTGCCCCTCTCCCTGTCCCATGGCTCAGTATGTATATGCCTTATTCCGTAGAACAATTTTAGATTTACAGAAACACTGAACAGAAAACACAGAAAGACCCCATTTACTCCTCTCCCCTTCCCCCCATTATTAACACCTTGCATTGATAAGGCATACTTGTTACCATTGATGATCCTATGATGTTATTGTTAACTTCATAAGTTGTAGCTTACATTAGCATTCACTCTGTACTGTGCAATCCTGTGAGTTTCGCCAAATGTATAATGCCATGTATTCACCATCATGGTGTCATTCAGAATAATTCACGGCCCTAAAAGCTCCCTGAGCTCTCCTGCTCATCCCTCCTCCCCTCTGCACAACCCCTGCAGCCACTGATCTCTCTCTCCCTCTCCCCCCCCCACCCTCTCTCTCTCGGTTTCCCTGTCCAGGGTATCATATAGTTTCGATCACGCAGTGTGCAGCCTTTTCAGACTGGCTTCTTCGCTTGGCAATGTGCATCTCAGTTTCCCTTATGTCTTTTTGTGACTTGAGGCTCATTTCTCTTCATCAGTAGATAATGTGCCATTGTATAGGTGTGCCGACTTGTTGATCCAGTCACCTGTTCAGGGACATCTCGATTGCTTTCGATTTTTGATACTTATGAATACAGTTCCTATAGACTTTTGCTTACAGTGTTGTGTGGAGACAGGTTTTCAACTCATTTGGGCAAATATGATTGCTGGATCATGTGGTAAGAGTATTTGGCTTTGAAAGAACCTGCCAAACTGTCTTCCAAAGTGGCTGTACCAGGAATGAATGAGAGTGTTTCTGTCTCCACATCCCTGCCAGCATTTGGTGTTGTCAGTGCCCTGGATTTTAGCCATTCTAACAAGGGTGTGGTGGTACCTCACTGCTGATTTAATTTGTACTTTCTAATGACATAGTATTTTGACCTTTGCACGTGCTTGTTTGCCATCTGCAAATCTTCTTTGCTGAGGTGTATGTTCAGATCTTTTGCTCGCTTTTTAGTTGGATCGTTTCCATATTGTTAAGTTTTAAGAACGTTTTGTGTATTTTGGATACAGACCTTCATCAGATGTGCGTTTTACAGATTTTCTTCCAGTCTGTGGCCTGTCTTTTCGGTCTCTTAACGGGGCCTTTCGCAGAGCAGACGTTTTTAATTTTGATGAAATCTAACTTGCCAGATTTTTCTTTCATGGATCATGCTTTTGGTGTTGTATCTAAAAACTCATTGCCAAATACAAGGTCACCTAGCGTTTCTCCTATATTATCTTCTAGAAGTTTTATAGTTTAGCATTTTAGACTTAGGGCTATGATGCATTTTGAGTTCATTCTGAAGAGTGTAAGGTCTGTGTCTAGATTCGTTTTGTTGCTTGTGGATGCCCAGTTGTGCCCACGCCATTTGATGAAAAGGGTCTTTTTCTTCATTGGATTGCCATTGCTTCTTTTTGTCAATTCTCTTTGTGTGGCTCTGTTTCTGGGCTCTCTAGTCTTTTCCCTTGACCTGTCTGTTCCGTCACAAATGCCACCCTGTCTTGATTACTGTAGCATTATAGTGAGTCTTGACATCAAAGCATCAATCTCCCAACTTTGCTCTTTCCCTTCCTATTGCATTGGCTTCTCTGAGTGAAGCCCTTTCACATAAATTTTAGAATCAACTTGTCAATATCCACAAAGTGCCTTGCTGGGATTTTCTTTTTTCTTTTAAGTATTTTATTTATTTATTTTTAGAGAGGGGAAGAGCGGGAGAAGGAGAGAGAGAGAAACATCAATGTGTGGTTGCCTCTCATGTGGTCCCTACTGGGGACCTGGCCTGCAACCCAGGCATGTGCCCTGACTGGGAATCGAACCTGTGATGCTTTGGTTCGCAGCCCGCGCTCAATCCACTGAGCTACACCAGCCAGGGCCCTTGTTGAGATTTTCTTACAATGGTGTTGAATCTGTGGATCAACTGCCACGCTAACAATACTGAGTCTTCCTATCCACGTACATGGAACATCTATATAATTATTTGATTTCTGTCATTCAGTTTCATGGTTTTCCACATACGAATCTTACACATATTGTTATGTATGTATATCTAAGTATTTCCATCTTTATGCAAATGTAAGTGGTATCACATTTTAAATTCTGATTTCCAGTTGCTCGTTGCTGGCCAGTTCCTCATCGCTGAGGCTGACCGAGGTGCCTGCCTCGGCTGCAGGCCCCCCAGACCTGTCCCTCAAGGCACTCACACCTCTCACTCTCAGTTTTGACTCATCTTTGGATTCTTGTGGGAGGTTTTCAAAACAGACAGATGCCCAGGCCCCAACCCAAACCAATGAAATTCAAACCTCCACTGGCCTCGGGCCTATCACGGAGCACAGGCTGATGCCCTGGGGGCCGAGGCGGATGGAAGGGGCCGTCTGTCTTCCAGAGGCTCCTCGAGCCAACGATACCGCATTTCATGTGATGAGAAAGATAATAACCGCTAAAGTCACAGAAGTGCTTGTATGCCAGGCACTGTGTCACATGCTCTCCATTCATTCTCACTCAGGCCTCACAACCATGCTGTTAAGTATTTCATGGTACAGATGAGTAAACAGAGAGATGAAGTAATTTGCCCAGGAGACAATGTACATCCTAGAAGAACCTGTCTCCCATCGACCCCCAAGTGCATGCTGGGAACAGAAAAGGAAAAAAGCTTTAAAAGTTACTGTGTTTATTCATGCATTTATTCCTTCTCTCATCCTAGAGCACCTGCTACATTTGTTCAATGACAACTCTACAAATATTAATTGAAGGCTCATTCTGGGCAGGATGCCAAGAGTTAAAAATAAATCAGACATAAGACCCCTGCCTTTAAGATGCCTCTTAGTAAAGGAGAAGAATAGAAATAGTCATAGATGATTATTAATACCTTGAGGTAAGCGTAGTGATCAAGGAACACCTGGGGGGATCCCAGGAACCCACAGAGTGCCCCCAGGGGAGCCCTAAGGCTGAACAGGCGTTTGTGGGAAGGAGAAGGGCTGCTGCAGGGGCCTGGGGCGGAAGACATCCCAGGCAGGTGGAGTGGCTGAAGCAAGCGTTCCAGGCGCCTCCAGGCAAGAGCCTTAGCAGGGGTCATGAACCCAAATATCTGCAGGGGCGGATGGGAAGCGACAGGGGTGAATCCTGCAGGTGTAAGAGAGAGAACAGCATTTACTGCGATGATAATGGGCGGCTGCTGTGCCAGCGGCAGCCTCTGGGAGCGGCAGGGACCGCGGCTGAGTGGGAAGTTCGTACCCTGCCCGGAGAGAGCTCCCTCGGCCCAGCAGCTGCTGCCCATGTGGGAGTGTGGGCTCAGCACTGCCAGGTCTGTAAACTTTTACAAAAGAAGCTGGAAATCTGGATTTCATTGAAATCTACAAGTGTTTGAATGTTGGCAACAAATTCCAATCCTAACATAGCATTCTGTGAGAGTCAGACAGAAATGTCTGGGTGGATGCAGCCCTCGGGCAGCCAGGATGCATCTGTGAGTCCTTGTGAGCCTTGCAGAGGCAGGAGCCACTTAGAGCTGGTTTTGGAAAGGTCCCAGGTGGTTGTGTGCAGCAGGGATTAAAGGGACAAGACAAGACTCAGGCAGCTAAGGTAGGAGGAAGCAGGCAGCCAGGGAGATAGGGAGACACTGGGGAGAGGCGGGGTGGGGGGAGCCTGGTGCCACCCAGCCGGTGGGGCAGGCAGGAGATGGGGCACAGAGGAGGCGACCTTGCAATTCGAGGCAGTGGCTGCAGAGGCTGGCGGCGGCTGTCATGGGGCTTGGTCCCTGTGGGCCCAGCAGCCAGGCCAGGTTTTCTGCTGAAGGGTCACAGGGACCACTGTGAGGGACAAGTGTCTGGACGTGAGGCAGGAGGAGGAGGAAGGGAGTCCTCCACAGAGACCACCAGGAAGGGAGAAGATAGTAATATTTTGTTTCTACCAATGGCACAGCTGACGGAACGTTTCTACACCGCCCTTCTCATTTGTCCTCTCACGGCACATCTGTGGCCTCAGTGTCATCATCTCCTGCTTACTGAACAAGGGACTGAGGCCTGGGGAGGCATAGAAATGTTTTAGATTCCCATAGCCGCTACAAAGCCAAGTTCACCCTGATCTCCAGCTGCTGTCTCACCGTGGCCTCTCATACCATAGCCCAGACCACAGCGTCAGTATCTTTAGAGAGCCCCAAGTTGGTCCCATGGGCAGTGCAGGCGGAAACCGCCACTTTACATGCTGGCCACAGCCTCCAAGTTGCTTTCCTGACTCGCCGGTGACCCAGGAGAGTTATTAATAGCTCTTGCTTGCACTCTCCAAGGTGACCCAATTTGGAGAATGAAGTATATGGTGGTCCCTTCTTATAATCTACAAAAATAGGGACTCACGGGATAAATTTATTTTTAAACTCTATTAGGTATATTTTCAAATCATTGACTCAGTAAGGTTTTCTTCTGTCTCTAGAGTCCTTTTCAGGTGAAATGCCTCTCATCGGGTCGGCACACTACGGCTCACAGTCCAAACCCAGCTCCCTGCCCATTTTTGTAATCAAGCTTCACTGGACCGCAGCCACGCCCACTCATTTACACTGTGCCTGCGGTAGCAGAGCGCAGTAGTTGCAGCAGAGACCGTATGGCCCACGAAGCTGTAAATATTTACTGTCTGATCCTTTGCAAAAAAGTTTAAGTTGGACTCGGAAATTGAAGCTACTCCGGCTTTTTTTCTGGGAGGTGGAGAAGCAAAGTGACACTAGATGGAACCGGTACTATTAAGGGGAAAACAGGCTGGAAGGAGAGGTGGAGGCCAAATCTCCCAAAGCTTCTAATGCCTTTGGACTCGATTTGGGGCTAACAGACATCTACTGAAGCTTTCAGCGCAGGGGCACGTCAGTGTCAGAGCTGTGCTGCGGCAAAAAGTAGTTCCTCAATGAAGGCGGGCTAGGCTGCAAGGGAGGCGGGAAGAGGGCGGGGCCGTGGGGCAGCAGGGGCTTGTTCAGCAGTCTTGGGGCTAGTCCATGCATCATTCGTTTACCAAGTATTGATTCCGTGCCTGCTACACGCCAGCAGTGAACATCGCACAGCGCCTGCCACTGTGGGGCTGGCGGGGAGGAAGAGAGGCGACCAACCGACAAACATACAGTGTGTCGGGTGAAGCTGAGTGCGAAGGAGAAAGATAAAGCCGGGTAAGGGTAAATGCTTTCTGCGACAGAGCAGGGAGGAAGGCCTCTCTGACCCGGTGAGAAAGAACATTCCAGGGAAGGGGCACGGCCCATGTAAATGGCCTGAGGTGGCCAGGAGGATGATGATGAGAGTGGTGTCCGTGGGGAAGGAAACATGGGGGCGGATTTGTAGACGTTTATGGAGAATCAACAAGATTTGTGAGTGATCGGATGGCGGGTGGATGGTGTGACTTGAGTTTGGTTTAAGTCAGGGATGCTTAACACTGGCTACACTTGAAAAGCGTCTGGGGGGGAGTTTTTAAAATTCCATTTTTAGTGCTCTATTATGCTATTTACATGAAATTCAAAAGTAGACAAACATCCAGAACATATAAGGAACTCAGTAAGCACTGACCAGTGTGGCTCAGTTGGTTGGGCATCGTCCCGCAAAGCAAAAGGTCGCCGGTTCGGTTCCCGGTCAGGGCACATGCCTGCGTGTCGGATTCAGTCCCTGGTGAGGGCGAGTACCAGATCAATGTTTCTCTCCCTCTCTCTCTCCCCTGCTTCCCCTTTCTCTAAAAATGAATAAATAAAATCTTTTTGTAAAAAAGGAGCTCAATAAAAAGACAACAAAATGTTTAAATGTGAACAAACACATCACGAAAGATGTGCAGACGGCCAGCAAGCACGTGAAAAGAGGCTCTGCACAGTCTGGAGTCGGGAAAGTGCAAATGAAACCATACTGAGATAGCGCTGCACACCCGCTGGAAAGACTGAGGTTCACGCTGACCCTACGAGGTGTTGGCAGGAATGTGGAGCAGCTGGAACTCCAATGCACTGGTGGTGGGGACGTAAACGGCACAGTAGCTCTGGAGAGCACTTTAGTGGTTTCTTATCAACTGTCATAAATTTACCACGTAACCAGGCATTTCCAACGCTAAGTATTTACCTAAGAGAAATGAACGCGTATGTTCATACAAAGACTATCTTGTATATGAGTGTTTGTAACAGTGTTATTCATAGTAGCCAAACATGGAAACAGCCCAGGTCTCCAATAACAGGTGAGGATATGAATAAACTAGGGTATGTCCATACAATGGATACTACCCAGCAATACAAAGGAAGGAACCAGTGATGCATGCAACGACACGAATACATTTCCAAAAGGCAGTGCTAAGCGAAACAAAACAAAAACACTAAAGACTGCC
This sequence comes from Trachops cirrhosus, assembly GCA_028533065.1. Taxonomy (NCBI): domain Eukaryota; kingdom Metazoa; phylum Chordata; class Mammalia; order Chiroptera; family Phyllostomidae; genus Trachops; species Trachops cirrhosus. Next base: position 7,363,459 of record CM052544.1, read on the forward strand.
TACTCTCTGACTCAAGTTGTACGAAATTCTAGAAAAGGCAGGAGTGCGGTGGCGGAGAGCAGACCGGGGTTGGCCGGGGCGCGGGGCGGGCAGGGGAACTGGCTGCAAAGGGGCCCGGAGGAACTCTCTGGTGTGATAGAGATGTTCTATCGTGGTGACGGTGGTTTACACAGGTGCATGTATCTGTCAGCACTCATTTGCACACCCAAAATTGGTGTATGTTATTGTGTGCAAATCACACTGCCATGGAGCTGATTAAAAGAGAAAACAGATAGAACTCATCCTCAGTGGCAGAGGTCAGAATAGTGGCTGCCTTGGGGGGACAATGGACTGGAGAGGGCACCAGGTAGGCTGCCCAGGGACAGGCGGTGCCCTACACCTTGACCTGGCGGCCGCCAGCCGAGTGTATATTTATGTAAAGATTCACTGAACTGTGTACTCGGGAGTTATGCCCTTTACACATGTAAACTACACCTCAATTTTAAAAGTAGTGACTGAGTCCCATTCCTAGGAATTGGGATTTAATGGGTTCAGGCGTGTGCCCCGGCATTAGTATATTCTAGGAGATCAGCGTCCCCGGAGGGGTGAGGTGCTGGGTCTGAGCGATGGGGGCGTGTTCCGATGCCCTGCGCAGTCCGGTGGCACCGCCAGGGCTAGAGGAGGGGCTCTGCTCAGCTTTGGCTTTCGGGGCATTTGGAGTGGGGCTGGGTCCTCCAAGCTTCCACGCAGCCACACACAAAGCTGAGCAGGAAACCCCAGGGCTGGGGGCTGTACACGGGACTGACTACGTACTGAGCGCTCTCGGGGAACGTGCCCTGTGTGGGGTTTGCTTCAGCTCGCGCTTTCTTCCCCACTCCTAGAGCAAGATGGCCACGGAGGAAGGCTCGCAGGACACCTTGCGGCTGCAGTTCAAGGCCATGCAGGAGATGCAGCTTAAACGGTTACAGAAGCAGATGGAGAAACGGAAGGAAAAGGAGCTGAGCCTCAGAAGCAGAGCGGACGACCCAAAAGAGCCCTTAGAGACCTCCGATGGCCTCAGCCCTCTCCAAGCCGGGGAGCAAAATGCGAAAGACAGCTTCGAGCAGAGGTAAAGGCAGGTTTGACCTCCGCCCGGAGCACCACAGGGAGGTCGGCAGGTGGGGGAGACACGGCTGCAGACAGGTGGACTAGGTGTGCGTTTGTCAGGTGAGATGCAGGGGTTGCCCCAGAGGCTGTGACTGACAACTCCTGCGTCTGATAGAAGGTCGGCGCTCCTGTGGACAAAGTGTCACATGAGACGTACTTAAAAAGCCATGTAAAGTCACCTTGAAGCTGGGAAACCCATCAGGGTGTAAGTTTACTCACTTAGACTTTCTTATGTAGTTTCTCATGGAAGCTGTCTGGGTTTCTGAGGAACTAAGTGGCTGACTTCGATGGCCGTCGCCAGTCTTTGTCCCAGTCTCGCCTGGGACCGTTCCTGAGCCAAAGGCCCTTCCCTGACATGGCGCATGCACCTGCCTGTCCTAACGGAGCCCTTGGCGGGTTCCTTGCTATTTTGCAGTTGGCAGGAAGGTTGTGAAGAGCCCAGAACCTTTTCGGTTTGCTCTAAATTTGACTTCACATGGGCGCACATTGATCTGTACCGGTCATTAGAAACGGGAGTCTGTACTGACACAAACGGTTTTGTGGACCGGTTCTGAGACCAGTGTGTTAGCCTCTGCTCATTGAGGCTTCCCTAATTCCTCATTCCTTCTTCATCCAGCCCAGTTCTTATCACCACCCAGGGCCCCACGAGGTGCAGCACACCGGGGTGCGGGGTGCAGGTGGGGGGGGGTGGGGGGTGGGGGGGCTTGACCCCAGCCCGGCCCGTGGGGAGGAAGTCATCCGCCTTTGCCTTGCAGGGCGCTGGAAGACGAGGTGGAGCAGCTTCGAGGTCAGCTCCGGGAAACCGCAGATGAGAACGGGCGGCTGTACAAGCTGCTGAAGGAGAGGGACTTTGAAATCAAACACCTCAAAAAGAAAATCGAAGAGGACAGATTTGCCTTCACAGGTAGCTCCCCCGTGGTTGCGACCGTGCCTGCCCTGAATTCCAGGTGCTGTGAAACCCAGGCCCAGCTGTCATGGAGCCTGCCCCGCAGGGCAAACAGCCGGTTCCACAGGGCAGGTGCCCAAGTGAGAGCGCCAGGGGCTGACTGTGGCCTGGCTGGTCCAGATGCGTCTCGGGAATGAGGGAGGGGGTAGAGGGAGAGAGCAGGCCAAGGAGGCCCGCACGCCAGGACATGGGAATGGGAGAGCAGCCGGGATAGAGGGCCAGCTGCAGATTTCTGGGTGGTGTTGGTGACTCAGCTAGGACTCCAAACAAGGTCCCGCCACATGGTGCTGGCTGCATGTTCGGGGGGCCAACAGGGTCCATTTCGGGTTGGTGCTCCGGCTCTGGCATTGATGGTGGACGTGAGAAAAACCCCGTAGTAATAGGCATTTACTCTGCTTGCATTGCTCCTCCAAAAGGGTGGATGGGACAGGGACACGAGCTGTTCCCGGGGATTTCCTAGGACTCAGCATGGTCTAGAATGGACCTTGGCCCTTCAAGGCCTGGCTGGACCTCGGCTCTGTTGGTGGAGACCTTGGCACCATGGGCCTGGTGGGGACTGTGGCTTTGTGGGTTTAAGGTTGACCTTGGCCCTGGGGGTGTGGGCTGGATGTTGGCACTGTGGTTATGAGCTAGACCTTGGCCCCGTGGATCTGGTGGGGACCTTGGCCTCGGTTCCAGGTATGCCCATTGAGCAACTCCCGGGTGCCTGACTAATAAACCACAAAGCCAGCTCACCAGTCACAGAGAGCAGTGGGCCTCGCCCGCCGTCTGCCAGAGCGCCCCTCCCTGCCTGTGATCTTAAATGCCTTTAAGGGTGGGCACACCACCCCGGGGACCGGTGCCACATTAAACAGCAAGGGGCTTTGGCATCCTAGACACCCCTTGTGGTCTACTGCGCCTCCTTCCAGGCTTTGGCCTCTTCTGTCTAAAACAAAACACTGAAGACCATGCTTTGCGTTGTGAGGACAGAAACACACTCAGGGTTCAGATGTGAAGGGGCAGCTTGCCCACTGGCCAGGCTGCGGAGAAGCTGCCCCGGCTCCAGGGAGAGCAGGAGATCCTCTGCACCCAGGAGACCCGGGAGGCAGGACGTGTGCGGCTCCCTCTCCCCAGCCTGCCCTGCAGCTCCCTCTCCCCAGCCTGCCCTGCGTCCCCTCTCTCTGCCGGGCCCTGCCAGCTCGCTCATGGCCTCCCCTGGCTGCCCTCCTACTCTCCCTTATATCTCCCCTCTTAAATCCAGTTCATACTCTGAAGTCACCATTTCTGACTTCCAGCTCCACGTTTGGAAGAGAAACGTCTGACTGGCCCGGTGCATGTTTTTAAACGAGGCCACAAGTGACAGGCTGCTGGCAGCTGCAGCTGAGAGGCTGATTTTCCTTTGGCGGGATTTTTAGTGACCGTTAGTTTAGTTTAGTTTTGTTTTTTTTTAAGATTTTTATGTATTTCTTTTAGAGGGAGGGGAAGGGAAGGAGAAAGAGAGGGAAAGAAACATCAATGCGTCGGTACCTCTTGTGTGCCCTCTACTGGGGACCTGGCCTGCAACCCAGGCATGTGCCCTGACTGGGAATCGAACCTGCGACCCTTCGATTCACAGGTCAGCACTCAATCCACTAAGCCATACCAGCCAGGGTAATAAATAGTTTAGTTTTTTTAACAATATTTCTTTGTACTATTTATTAGTGATTGCTGTAGTGGTTACATAATTCACTTTCACAGTCTACTTAGAATTCCTATTCTATCACTGCAAGTGGAATGAAGAAACATTACCTCCGTGTGGCTCCCTTTATCCTCCCCATTCTGTTGCAGCTTCTATATTTATTATTTCGATACATTGAAAATCCATCAGACAGTCTTACCATATTCGCTTTCAACCTTGAGACGTATTGTAAAGAACATAAGGGGGTCAAAACCGTCCATTGCATTTACCCAGATGCTGAGCATTTCTGAGCTGTCCTCTCCCCACTGGCCCACTGTCGCGGGTGGCAGCTCAAGAGCGGGGTTTCTCTGGAGACAGGGTTGGGCGAGAATTGGAAAAAGTAGCCAAAGGGTGTTTCCCATCGTCCCTGAGCTCCCCTTCCTGCCCTCAGGATTAGAGAGGGCTCTCTTTGACCTCTTTCTGATGTCAGGTTCCGGGATTTGTACTGGCTTTGAGTCCCGGAAGGAAGACACGGCCCAGAGGACTCAGCGCTGGACCACTCATACCCCTAGGCCTGGTTTGCCCACCCCCGCGTCCTGAGCCCTTCCTCCTGCCTGTCCTCATTCTGTTTATCGGACAGGAGGTGAGGTTGCCGGAGGCAGCGGCTCCTCGTTGCCTGACTCACTGCCGGGCCTCGGCCAGCAGCACAAGCCCGGGCTGAGTTCACCTACAAACCTTCAAGTACCTTTGTTCATGGTCCACCTTGGTCTTGCTCTGAGGCGCATTACAGTCTTAAAAGTAGTCTCAGGAAGGTGTCTCTGCCGGTGACCCAGTGCTAGAGTGTCAGAAGCGCTCAGGGACCTTGCAGACCATCCAGACAAAACCGCCTTCGCGCAGATGGGAAGCTGCCCTCCAGAGAAGGCAAGGGACTGCAAAGCCACCCGGGGGCCACGTGGGGCCAGCCCCCCCTGCCTGCCTTCTGCAGCGCCCCACGCCGCTCTGTTTACCTCCCTCCAGCCACCCTGTCTACAGCCTCTGCCCTTGCCACGGCCCCCCAGCGGCTTCCTCAGCACTTCCTTGCCTCCTGGCCTTTGCGCTTGCTCTGTCCTCTGCTGAGGACACTCTTCCGCAGGGCTGGCCCCTCATATCGTTCAGCCGGGTCTCTGTCCACACATTGCCTCCTCAGAGGGCCTGTCCCAACCACTCCCGGGAGCGTCACCCCACTGCTGTCGTCCCCTTGCCCAGCGTCAGCCCATTTCATAGCACCCGCTCCTCCCAGGTATTCGAATATGTGTTTATGTGTGCTTTTTATTATCTGTCGGTCTTTTCTATTCACCACCGAGTCCCTAACACCAGGGTGTTCAGCACTTGGTAGAAACTCCGCACACACGAGCGTTTGCATTGTTAGGTGTCGCCATAGAACTCCGTGAAGAGGCGACCAGCAGCCTCCGCGGCATTCAGCCGTGAGCGTCGATGTGGCTCCAACACCTGGGCGTTGGCTGAGGATCCGCTGACTCAGGCCGGGCGTGGCTAGGGTGGGCCAGCTCTGTTCCAGGTGTCTCTCCTCCTCTCCCTGGGACCAGCCAGCCGGCCTGCGTGGGCTGTTCCTGTGCAGGTGGCATGCTCGAAAAGGGCGAGCTCACCTGCACTTTCGAGCCTCCCCCTCCACCTTGTCTGCTAACATTCCATTGGTCAAACAAGTCCTTGGCTGTGTCCAGAGTCAGGCAGGCTTGAGGGCCCGGGGGGCGCTCCCTTCTCCCTGGAGGGCACAGCAATGTTGCAGGGCGCGAGGTGTGGACAGGTGACCCTGTCACCGAGGAGGGCAGGAAGAACTGGCACAATAAACTTATCTCCCGTAGAATTAAAACTCTGCTTCCCGATGTTATCATTTCCCCAGAACATGCCGAGTCCCTGAGTGGCTGCGTTCCGCTCGCCGGAGTTGGGTCTCAGCGTGCCTCGGTGTGGGGTGACTGTCCCGAGCCCCCGCCCCTCCGCGAGTACCCCACCCCGCAGCCTGAGCTTTGGAAACCCTGGCCATGGGCGGTGTAGCATGAGTTGGCTGTGTTGCCTGCATTTTTAGTTGACCTCACCATTCTCCTTCGTGTTAGGGACAGCCGGTGTGGCGGGGGATGTGATCGCCACCAAAATCGTCGAGCTGTCCAAGAAGAACCGGGTGCTGATGGCCGAGTCAGAGGGCGCGAAAACCAGAGGGAAGCAGCTGAGCAAGCGCATCCAGGAGCTGGAGCAGGAGGTGAGCCGCCCGGTGGTTCCTGCCTCTGGAGGGGCCTCAGCACCTGGGCCACCCCTCCAGAAGGGGGAGCCACACTTCGGTGCTTTGGGTCCTTCTGAGGGCTTGTGGGCCAGTGTTTGCAATGAGTTTCTCAGTCCTTGTCACATCCCGAGAGGGGAAAGTGTGTTGGGAAGTGAGGGGACACAGGTCACGGAGAGGCAGCCCGGCACAGAGGTTAGGACACGGAGCCGGAGCCCAGCTGCCTGGGTGCAGGTCTCAGCTCCATCCCCGGCTTGCTTGGTGGCTTCGAGCAAGTTATAAACGCTCGGTGCCTTCATCTCCCCCATCCGTCACAGGGCGGTAAACAGAGTACTCGCCCCGAGGTTTTCAGAGGCCTAAATGGCGTCGCCTTGCCCAATGCTTAGAACAGGGCCTGGCGTGCAGTGAGCACTAGACAAATGTTAGTTGAATACTTGAACAGAGATCCTTGCTCATTGGAAGCTAGAGGTCTCCCTTCTGTCCGCCTTCCCTTTCTGCTGCCCCCCACCCTCCCACAGCTGATCACTAAGCCCTCCAGTCAGGCAAGGGTGCGGCCCAAGCAGTTCCTGGTCCCTAAGCAGCGAGAACGGGACCCACAGCCAGACAGGACCTACGCAGCCTCTCCTTGTATGGCTGAAGGAGCCGAGGCTGGGAGGGGTTAAGAGTCGCACTGTATGTGGTGGTGCTGGATTCCAGATCCAGCTCTGCTGCTCTCCGAAACCCTCCTCAGTCATTGTGCTTGGCGTGGAATTGGAGCTGCGTATTCTGTAACACATTTGTTGAGAGCATCTCAGGCTCTGTGCCAGGCCCTGGGGAGACTGTGGGGAGCAAAACGGCCCTGGCCCTCGCCCTCCTGGGAGATAGACCAGCACCCAGGGCCTCTCAGAGGCGGAGCCTGCATGGGGGTCCCGGCAGGACGAGAAGGAGGGGAGGGGCCTCCCTATAGAGGGCCCCCAGCAGGTGTAAGGGCCGTGAGTGGGGAAGACCTCCGGGAAGGAGCCGAGTGTGGCTGGGAGTGGAACGAGAGGAGGTTGCCGAGCTGGGGGAGCTTGTGTGAAGGGCAGTGGGGACACCAGTAACGGTCTGTTGGCTGTCTGTGTGTGGTGGCGGTCTTGGCCCCCAGGCCTGGGCCAAGCGTCTCCTCAGTGTGTCCTCGTCCGGAACCTGAAGCCTCTGATTCCTTCACCCTCCGCCCCCAGCCGCTGTTAGAACTCCGGGACGCTATGGATTAGGTCGTGGGTGAATCCCAGGGCTGCTCCTCCATGCGGCTGGGAGGCATGCAGACAGCCCACCGCACCTTCTCCCACCGCACAGTTAGCAAAGGAGATTCTTCCACTGGTGATCCTACCGTGGGCGGAAAGGCGACCACGCACCCAAGGGTGGCACCAGAGCACCTCACTTGGGCACCGCACTTGCTGAGCAGAATTAAATACTAAGTGTGAGGTTTGCTTTTTCAGCTGCAGACGGCCCTGGCCAGGCTGCCAGCCAAGGGGGCCACCGACGCAGGAGCTAGGACGCCGAGGGCCCAGACGGGAGACAGAGCCTTGGTACTCATTCTCTTCTGTGCTGGGGAGTCAGTGACGCGGCCGCCCGCCCAGGTCTCCCCCCTTCCACGGTGTGTAGGGGCCTCCGCCGCATTGGGGAGCCGGGGCTGCCTTCGCAGGACCCGCAGGAGAGCTGTCGGGGAGCGGACACCGAGCCAGGAACGCCCCAGCCGAGGCCCGGGAGGGTCTCACTGTACTTCAGTCCCCAGAGAGGGGTCAGGAGGACCAGGAGGGAGGGCCTGGTTCAGCTGGCTGCCCGCTCTCAGCCCACTGGGGAGACAGCTGACCTGTACCTTACCCCAGAGACTGGGAACTCACTGCTGCCCCATGGAGCCCTGCTTTGGGGGGCACTTTCTGTTGTGGCACCCCAAGTCTGCAGAGTAAAGTGACTGCTGGGAATGGGGGCTTGTTCCCGAGATTCCGCTTTACTTAGCAGCAAGGCAGCCTGGCCCCGTGGGCTACAGTGAGGGGCACGGAGCCCAGGCCAGAGAGAAGATAGCGCCAGAGTCTCCGGAATACCCCAGGAGGCCTCCCCAGGGGGTTCCCTGGGGAGCCAGACCAGCGGGTGACCCAGGGGTCCTAGCCTCACGACTCCTTGCCCAGCCCCTCCTCCTGCTTCCTACAGCTCAGGACTGAGTCACTTCGTGCCTGTCCTGAGAATTCCGTCCCCGTGTGCAGTGACAGGTCCCTCGGGTGCCGGGGTGGAGACGCCTCCCGACGGCCACTCTCCTCTAAACCCACTCGATGCTGGGGAGGCAGGAGAGGGGCTCCACGCTCAGCAGGGGCTGGCCGGAGTGGTCCGGGCCTTTGCTGGCTCTGGGCTGTGTGCTGGGCAGCCCCTGGTTTGTCCGGAGTGCTGAGCACGGCCATGTGCCTGACCCCGACAAGAGCCGGCCCAGATAGGAACGTGCTTGTCCAGGCCCTTGTTGAGCCCTGTGATCCAGAGAGTCAGACAGGGCCTCTGTCCAGCGGGGAGCCTCAGAGGAGAGACGAGTGGCCATATTGAAGGAAGGAGGCGGACAGGGCCTTCCAAGAGAGGCCCGGGCTCTGAGGTCACGGAGGGAGCGGGCCCCTTGCCTGAGGGGGCTGGGAGGGGGCATGGAGGGGGTTCCGGAGCGGGGGCCTTGCTGGGGACGGGGTGTGGGGGAGGGTCTCCCCCCAGGGAAGCCAAGGCTCAGAGGCCGGGAAGCCATCAGCCCTTCCATCATGTTGGCTAGCTGGGTGTCAGCTGGGTGACTTGCCTGTGGCCCAGGCCCAGGCCCGAGAGAGGGAAGGGGGAACATGAGGCAGAGCAAGCGGGGGTGGGGCCGCCAAGGAGGGCAGCTGGAGGAGCCCTTCCAGCTTTCTCCAGTGGCTGCAGGGAGCCCAGCCAGTTTCTGCCAGCAGAGCGGGCCATGGGCCCCCAGTCTCAATTCATCGGCACCATGCGTTTTCTCTGGGCCTCCTCAGATCCGAGAGAGAACAAAAGCAACGTTCCCCCCTCTGCAGACTGTGCAGGCGGCCCGAGCCAAACCGCCAAGGCCTGTAGCCTCGCCCCGCATTCCGGCCCCAGAGCTGCGAGCTCATTCCTGGGGAGCAGGCAGCCCTCCCTCGCTGGGGCTGCAGGGCCCGGGGGCGTGATCGGCGCTAGGACTGTCTGCTCCGCACGGGCTGGGTTCCGGTTATGTCCTGAAAGAACCAAGCCCGTACCCAAGCCACCGACAAAGGGAATTTCACTCTGGGCGGAGACAGCTCAGGTGGGGGTGGCAGGAGGAAGCCTTAGCCCTGCCGCCCAGGAGGGGGACCGGGCCGGCAGTGGAGGGGCAGAGCTGAGCGTGCCGGCGGGCCCAGCCCTGACCGAGCACCACTGGGCCCTCAGCCCCTCCACCAGCTGCCCACCCGAGTCAGGTTAGGGCCCTGGCACCACCCTCTGTCAGATTCTGCCACACAGCACCTTACATGTGTCATCCTATTGACACGCACGGGACCCGGACGCTGGGCTTGCACCCCCATTTTACCGATGAGGAAATGGGGTTCTAGATCCAGGTCCTCTCTGCACACTTGTCCCGTGCTCCCAGCAGGCCGACAGCGGGCACGTGGAGGGCTCGTGCACCCTCGCAGCCCCCACATCCCCACTCCGCAGGGCTGGTGGGGGGCTCAGGGCCCCGAGGTCTGGCAGGCGGGGTGTTGCCACCCACTGCAAGGCGGGCTCAAAGCGGCGCGGAAGCAGGCAGAAGACAGAACCCAACGGCAGTGAGGAGAACCCAACAGCCAGCCAGATGGGGGACATGCAAAATGTGCCTTAAAAAAAGATACGTTTAGGTTTGGTATAAGGTTCCAGTGTACAGATTCTGCTCACGTTGGAGGTTCTCTGCAGCCTTGTGGTGGCGCTGCAGAAGCCCAACAGGGAACCCGACAGGAAACCTGGAGCTGCCAGGCTTTCTGGGCCACGTGTCCAGGTCTCGTCCCCCGGCCGTGGCTTTCGGCTGGGCTGCCCAGAGCCTTTAGGGCCCACGGAGCATCCCAGACCCCGGCGACTCAGATCTGCCTGTCTCACTGGCTTTCACACGTAGCTGCCTGGGAAAACTCTGCGAGTCCCAGCAGTCCCCGCCCTGATCCCCAGAAGTCCAGCCCCCCTGTTGTGTTGGGACAGGAGCAGAGGGGTCTCAGTGTCATTGCTGGATGGGATGCTCAGCCCACCAACCACCATTCCTGCTGCCGCTATGCCTGGGCGTCAGCAGCAGCTTATGGGAGTGGCGGGGAGTGAAGTCAGCCGGTGCAGGGGGAGGAGCAGGCTCCTGAGCCCGCTGCTGTCACCCCAGCTGTGTGCCGAGGGCAAGTTGCTTCCCCTCTCTGAATCTTATTTTCATCACTTAAGGGAGGGGTTTGAATGGGCTGAACTCAGCCTACCTTTCCCACCAAACTTTCAATTCTCAGGATCTTCTATTGAAGACAGGAAAATGGGCAGCAGTCAAATAGTTTCAATCAAACATTATATTTTTTTAATTTCTAAGTTTCAGCAGACAGAGTTTTCGTGGTTGCTGCAGCTCTGCCAGCCACAGACGGAGCATCTGGGAATTAAACGGGGTCCTTATTTCTGTCCAGTGAGCTCACTGCCAGGACAGGGAGCCCCAGGCCTGGGCTGCGGATTCCAGGAGAGGGAGGCCCCGAGTTTGGGTGGTCGAGGCCCTCCTGCCAAGCCGAAGTTGCCTTCTGCAAAGGAGCTAGGTCCCTCTTTACCCCGAATAAAGATGGATGCTCTGTGATGCGGTCTCCGGTCTCCGGGCACAGCGGAGCATCCACACCCAGGGTGTGTCTGGGAGGCGCAGAGCCTGCGGGTCTCCTCTGTGGCCACCGCCGGTGTCGGGTGTATTGGGTGTGTGCGCAACACTCAGAACAAAGGGCTCGGCCCCCAGAGTCGGGCTGCCAGGCCCCACACCCACCAGGCCCCAACCAGGCACCCCTCGCCACGGGAATCAGTCTCCAGCAGCCTCTGCATTGCATCTCCAAGGGGCCGCCGGAGAACCTACCTCCCAGGGTGTGCAAGGGCTGAGTGGGCTGCTCCTTGTCGAGCACTTAGCATGGCGCCCAGCGCACGCTGGGGTAAATGGGGGCCTCCGTCATTATTACCGCGGAGGTGGCGAGTGACTGCTCTCCATCCCGTCTTCCCCAACCAGCCAGAGGCCCCAGAGGTGAAGGTCTTGCAGGACAGGCTGGCGGCCGCCAACTTGAAGATGAGTGACCTCCGCAACCAGATCCAGTCTCTGAGGCAGGAGCTCCGGATGGCCCAGAAGGTATTTCAGAGCCAGACTTCAGGTCTCCTCGGCTGGGGCTGGGCTCGGGGAGGGCGTGACAGGGACAATGGGCCCCATTCAGGCACTAGAGAAGGCTTGGCCCCCGTGAGCATCGTGCTGCTTGCTCTGGGTTGAGCTCCAGGGCCGGTGACACCCTTCCAACAGCCCTGGAAACAGACCCTGTGGGTGAGCGGGGTTGCAGGCAGCCTGCGTTCACGCCCTCGCCATGCCCGCCCAGCTGCGGACCGGGGAGGACAGTGCTGCCCAAGCAGGCAGAGTCCTTAAAATCTTCCCTGTGCCGAGCGGTGTGCACCCCGACAGATCCCCGGTCTCTCGTTCGTAAGCCACCTTGGACTTAGAAGCCTGACCAGACCTGCCTCCTGCCCTCTGCCGTCTGTAATATCAGAATATGAATAGGTTGTTTGTGTATTGAAGGCCCCTTTCAAAGGAACATCGTCAGACTTGGGATGCAGGCCCAGCTGGTTCATTATTTATTTGTATTTACACAGTGAATTCTCTGGCGTTTGTCTTTCCGGCTGGAACCACTCAGACCGGCCAAGATTTCCAAAACAGTGCTCCTTTGTAGAAACAAGCCCCAGAGACTCCGTGCACTAGCTCAGGTTTCCGACAGGCTTCGGAGGGGCCCAGGGCCCCCGCCGAGCGTGCTGTTTCCACCTCCGAGCCCGGAGGCGGGGCCTGAATGCCTCCGGCCAACAGCCACAGCGCCCGGCCCCTCTGGGACCGAGCACCCCTGGGTGACATTCACAGGCCCTCCTCCTGGCTGCCCTCAGGCATGGCCCCTTGTCCATAGCTCTTCTCAGAGGGCGAGGCCCTGTGGCAATGCACTTCCTGGAGCCCTCCAGAGTGGGCTCAGTTCTAGGTGACCGTGAACAAATTCAGGAAGATGACCTTGCGGTTCACTCATCCCAGAGTGTGTCAAGAGCAAGGGGTCCCGCCTGGGCCTTGTCGCAGTTCCTCGTCTGCTCTGAGCATGGCCAAGAAATGCTGGGGATGAGGGGTCTACCGCTCTCCCAGGGTCGGCCGCCCTTGGAGCCTGGCCGGCTGGCCTTTGGGGCGGGAAGAAGGCTGGCCAGGCAGAGGCTGGGCGCCCTGGGAGCCTTGGAACGGCCGCAGCCCTGGGGCCCTGCTGGGGCCCCCTTCTCCTGGCCCCACTGAAGGCCCCGCCCTTCCAGGTGTTGGCCAGCGAGGTCGGGGAAGATGTGAACGTCCAGCAGCTTCTGTCCTCGCCGGGGACCTGGCGGGGCCGGGCTCAACAAATTCTCATTTTGCAGAGCAAGGTGAGTGAGTCATCACACTTCTGGCCCAGGACCCAGGGCTCGAAATGCCCCAGAAAGACCCACACCGGCCCCCAGCAGAGCCCAGAGCTCAGAAAGGCCCCCTGCAGGGCCGCTGTTCCACATTCTCCCCCGCCCAGCCTGATTTTAATTTGTTACTTAATGAACAAGCATTTACATAACAGTTACCATGTGCCAGACTCTGGCGCTCAGCAAATGCCGAGGCCTTTGATTTATTTGACTCCAGGCGTATTTTTTTCTCCCCTGAGTTTATGTAAATTTGCGTGACTAGTGTACTTTGTAGGCTTTTTCCAGTTTTGTCCAGATGCTTGTAGGCTTTTAAAAGTTTTAATTACCCAATAAAAACTTAGCTTTGTCTCTCTCTTTCTGTTCTAAACATTTGGAGCCTCCTCAGAGGCCGAGAGCAGGGGCCCCAGAGCCCAGGCACTGGCACTCAGACCCCTGCTCCCCGCTCACCAGCTGTGTGGCCTCAGGGTTCAAGAGACCAGAGCGTGGGTCTGCTGAGTTCGTGACCTCAGGCAATTCCCTGCTCTGTGCCTCAGTCTCCTCCCCTGTAAGATGGAGATGATCGCAGTGTATTTTTCTTGTGGGGTTTTGAGGGTTAAGTGAAATAACCCTTGTAAAGCACAGTGCTTGGACATAATAAACAGTCAACGCATTAATTATCTTTGTCGTTAAATACTGTAAATACATTGTTAGAAGTAATCCTGTGTTCTGTGATGCTTAATGGAATGACCACACGAGGCCACACGAGGGCGCTGCGGTGTGTTTCCACACGCCGGCCGTCACCAGCGAGCCTGGTGAATTTTGCCCCGGCCCCGGTTCACCCAGCTTTGTTCCATCATGCATGTTGTGTCCACATGGGGACCAGGGCTACAAGGACCCTAGGAGTTTTCCACTTTAACCCCAGCATGATAAAGCCATCGTTCCATGGGCTGACATCTCCCAGCCCCTTGCAGAGTCAAGAGCCTTTGAGGGCCGGACTCTGCACCTAGGGCGTCATGGGGGCCATCTCAAGGTTTCTCGAAGTTGCCTCACCCTAAGTATCCCCCATAGCACTGGTGCAAAACGCAGGTCCCCAGGTCCTTCCCCTGGAGCTCTGGCTTGTGGATCTAAGCTTTGTCGTTCCAAGAAGTGTCTCGGGGGTTCCCAGGCTCAGACAAGTTCAGGGCACCGAATACTCCTAACAGCATGATCAGGGTGGACCCTTAGGGCCATTTCACAGGTGAGAGACCCGAGACCCAGAAAAGTTACGTAATCTGTGCGCGGTCATGCAGCCAGCCGGTGAGGCTTTGCACCGGTCTCACAGTCCACACCCACCCCGCCCCCTGCAGCATCTCTGCAAAGTGGCCAGGCACCGGGGCCTCCCCCGGAGCAACACCACCTCGTGGGTGGTCCGCCTGTCAGAGCTCTTCCTGGTACTGAGACCTTCCTTCCTCTCCCTCCCAGCTTCCTGGGGCCTCACGTCTGCTTCTCAGCCTCAAAACCCTCAGAGGTGGGCTGATTTTGCCCACTTACTTTGAAGTTTCTCTTTTCCAAGCTAAACCTTTCTAGTTTTGCTCAGGGTGCCACCTGAGATTCCTCCCCACCCCAGTCCCTCTCACGCGGGGCTTCCACGTCCATCCGTCTGGTGGGGTTTCCCGGCACGCCCCAGGGCGGCCCCTCGAGCGGTCGAGTCTGACCGCAGACCGCCGGTGGAACAACGAGTCTCACCGCCCTCAGGTTCGAGAGCTTGAGAAACAGTTGGGACAGACCCAGAGCCGGTCTGTGGGAACAGCCAGTGACGAGCTGTCTGTCTGTCCAGACCCAAGGAAGCTGACGGCACAGGAGAGAAACCTGCTGAGGATCCGCATCTTGGAGAAGGAGAAACAGGAAGGCTGGGAGGTAATGCATTCGTGCCCCGGGGGGGACGTCGGTCAGCTGGGCACGTGGGACCCAGAGATCGTGCCCGCCCTGGCAAGGACCCGGAGACACCCCTGAGAGCAGGAGACACCGGGGGGGTTGGGTCACCTCTGTGTACGTTCCTCACATCCTGTCGATCCAGCTCGAGCCTCCTGATGGGTTCATGAACTTTGGGTGGCCCCGTCTTGGCTGGTCTGGAGATGCTGGACCCGAAACTTTCACTGTAAAAGGAGAGGGAAAGCGTCCCGATCCCGGGCGTGCACTAGGGTTAGACGGCCTTGAAGGAGGAGCACTCCGGGCTGATGAAAGAGCTGGCAGGCTGGGATCAGCTCCAGGGCCTGCGTCTCCCCGGCTGAACAGACTCTCAGAGCCAAAGTCCCCCAGGCTGACCCAGGAAGGGGATGTATCTGTCGGCCCTTGCAGCCAAAAGGTCGAGGGGTGGCCTCACAGCAGGCACAGATGGATCCGGGCAGGGGTGGAGGGGTGGGGACCGCCCCTGCAGGACAGGCCCGGAGGTGGCCAGTAGGTTCCCTCTCATGTCTGACTCTGGCAGAGCAGGGCAGCCGCCTGCACGTTTGAGCGGAGGGGAAGAGTGTCGTCATCCACTAGTGACGCCTGCTGTGTGCTCAGGCGAGACCTGGGGCCAGGGCCGTGGCCCTCGACAAGTCCCCTCTCCACTCCGGGCCTCCCCGTGAGCGGGAGCGAGGGCCCAGCTGTGCTCGAGGGCCCGCTCAGCCCCACTGCCCAGGGCCACACTTTTCTGCCTCCAGAAACTGGCCGGTGAGCGGGACGCCCTGCAGAGAGAGCTGGAGGAGCTGAGGAGAAAGTCCGAGGGCCTGAGGGCCCGGAACAAGGTGCTGGCCAGCGAAGTGAAGACCCTCCGGAGTCAAATGGGGACCCTGGTGGAGAAGGGCCAGCACGACGACGAGCTCATCGACGCCCTCATGGTGCGGCCCAGCGCGCGGGCGGGGGACCGGGCCCGGCCGCGGGGAGCCCGCACTCGCCCCCAAATGCCACCTGCATAACCCAGAAGCCCATTGCCTCCAGATGGGCCCAGCCCCAAAGCCCCGCCCCAGGGACCGAGCAGCTCGGCGGCTGCCCGCGGGTGCATAGAGGGCATGCGGTGCGAGGCCCGTGTGGGGCTCAAGCCACTGGGCCTGTGGCGCCCGAAGGAGAAAGAAATGGTGAGGGGGATGACCAGGTTTGCACCCGGGTTACTCTTCATCAAGGAATGGAAGGGACAACTGAGGGGCCAGTACGAGTCCTTGTCACTGTGATGACCCAGGGCCCCTCCCCTTCTGGGCCCCCGGGGACCAGTTGATAATGGCTGTTGGCCAGCAGAACCCCTAGGGTCATATATTACAATCCCATTTCACAGATGGGGAAGGTAACTGGTTAGAAAAGTCGTCCGAGACCATTCAGCTGAATTCAAACCAGGTTTATCTGGCCGTAAAACCGTCTTTGAGGAGCAGCGCTGCGCTGCTGCCCTGAGCCTGGCCTGGCCTGTTCTTTCCAGGGCCTGTGACACCCCAGGGTCTTGCCTCTGAATTCCAAGTTGTGCTTGGGGTGGCCTCGCCTGGTTGACCAGGGCACGCAGGGGAACTAATGCTGGCTTAGGCCCCCCCTTAGTCCATGATCATTTTCCCGGTGGGGCGGTGGGCAGGGCACAGGACACCAGAAAGCTGGGCCTGCCTCTGTTGATACATCACTGTGTACCCCTAGGCCAGTTGCATCCCCTCTCTGAGCCTCAGCTCCCAGTTTTAAAATAAGGTGTGGGGCTGGAGGTCCCCTGAGGTCCCGGTGTGTCACCATTCTTTGTCACTGAAGGTGGCATGATGAGAGCTGGTCTGGGTCTCCCGGCAGCGTGGGATAGGGCTTCTTTTCGCCCAAATATCGCCCCCGCTGGCAGAGGGGCCACCATCTGAGCTGCTTTCCGTCATCCCGAGAGCCCCTCGGATGTCCTTCTTGGCCCTGATCTCAGGGAGGAGAAAGTTGAGGGCAGGAAAAGGGCATGGCTGCCACTGCCTGATGAACCCCCCAGCATGTAGGCAAGGAGTTCCTCCTGCTTTTCAGGGGAACGCCAGTGCCCCACTGTGAGGTTCCTGCAGGCACGGGGAAGGGTGGGTTGCTGGTGGCAGCAGGGGCGGTCTTCCCTTGTCCCTCCTTACCTGGGGACCGTGGCTGATCTCCCTGTCCTCCTGCTTGGCCCCCCCAGGACCAGCTGAAGCAGCTCCAGGAGATCCTGGGAAGCCTGAGTGTGCAGGAGGAGAAGACACGAGCCTCCCAGCACCGCCTGGGCCAGCAGCTCAACAACGAGGCTCAGCAGAGCAGCAGCCTCGTTGCCCAGCTGCGCGCCATGGTGGCTGAGCGGGAGGCCAAGGTGCGGCAGCTGGAGCTGGAGATTGGGCAGCTCAGCATGCAGGTGAGCAGGGCGCTGGCCCCGCCCAGCATCCAGAGACATCTCCCACGTCTTTCCGCCTGCCCTTATTCAGGTCTCGCCACGTCCTACCTGGTCCCACTTTGGCTCCCCGCTTCCGTCTGGCTCCCCAGCCCGTTCTGCACACACCTTTCCTCTCTAAGGTGCAAACCCGATCGTCTCCCTGCTCTGCATAAAATCTGTCGGTGACTCCCTATCACCCTTGTCCTCACGCAGTCCTCAAGGGTCCAGGCTCCTTCCAGCTCACCCCTCGCTCCCCAGCTGTGACCCTCATCCTCCTAATCCAATATGGTGGCTGGAGTGCCAGCCTTCATATTCACATCCCAGGCAGCAGCGGGAAGTCACACTTCCTCATCCAGCGTGCAGGGCACCACGTGGCCAGCTCTTGCTGCCACCCCTCCCTCGTCTTCCCTCCACCCCTCCCTTTGCGCCCCACCTTGGCCATGGAGATGCCATTCAGCTCCTCGCTCAGCCCTGCTCTCTCCCCACTCCAGGCCTCTGTGCACTCCTTCCCTTTCCAGCCCCACCCCGCCTGGCCAGCTGTGCCTCTCCGCCCTTAGGTCGCACTTACCTGGTCTGAGCGCCTCTGGGAAGCCCCAGGGCCACCTCCCTCTGCCACGCCCCCCTCCCAGGCACTCTGTGAATTCCCTGTACGTCCCTGAGCCAAGCTTCTATCACACCGTGTGATCACTTCCCAGTTGTCTCCCCCAAGTCCCCCTGGAGGGGACACAGACCACAGCAGCGTCACCGCGCAGACCCGCGGGATGTGCATGCCAAGTGCACGAGCTCCTGAAGACACTGTGCCTCGGCCACGGCCTCGAGGGAGCAGCCCGGGCTGCAGGGGTCAGGCACCGTGGTGCGGGGTCGGGGAGGGGTTTGGTGACCTCTGGGGAGAAGGATTCCTTGACATTCACAGGTGCCCCAGTGACAGAGGCACCTCCCGACCAGGTTGACTGGTACAGCCACAGGTGTGTCTCAGAGCGTCCCAGCCCCGGTTCCCAGGGCTCCGGGGTCCAGTCTGAGGATGGGAGCCCAGGAAGCCCTCAGCCCCAGGCTGGTGCTGGCTGCTATTGGCGGTTTGCCCTGCAGCCACAGGATTGGCCGAGGTTGAGAATACCAAAGCCCCCAGTCCTAGTCCGAGGAGGCCAAGGCTGAGGGAGAGCCAGGGGCAAGAGCAAGGCCTGGGGACAGAGCAGCTGTGGCAATGAGTGGGGTATCTCCTCATGGTCCCCTGGCTCACCAGGGAGTGAAGTCTGAAGGGGCACCGGGACATTCCAGCACCTTCCCCTCACCACGTCCTGGCTCCAGGCTCACAGAAGAAGACCGGTCCTCCCCTCAGAGGTCACCAGCCCGCTGGGGACCGAGCACGACCCCCCAGACAAGTCGGCGCGTGCCACGAGTTTGCTCAGAATGGGTGTGACCGGGGCACGGCCGGTGCTGGGGCTCACACCAACTGCCCACTCCCTGCCGACCTCCCGCCGGGTCCTCCGGTGGTCCTCCTTCAGCCAGGCCGGGAAGCCCAGCCCCCACCCAGGGCTGCCAGCCTTGCTGAGGCCCTGCTGGCCTCTGGCTCCAGGTGCCTGGAACATCCAAGTGTCTCCAGCCGACAAAGGCAGCTGGCCTCAGTGACACCTGGCGGTGTGGGTGGGGCTGCCACCGGGAGAGATGGGCCCACTCAGGACGTCAGTCTCTGATCTGCCCGGAGGCCACGCACTTCCCCCTGAGACCCGACTGTCCTCACACCGGGCAGCTCCCTTTCTGAAGGGAGGCATTGTTAGATGTCATTATCATGCAAGGGGGCCCTTCACCAAACAGGCCTCGCCTTTCACTCCTGAAAAGAGGCAGCTTTCATGTCCCCTGAAAGCCCCAAAATCAAGCCAAGGCCCCCTCCTGCTTAACCAGGCCTCTGAGCCAAACCCTGAGAATCGACCCCATGTCTGTTCCCTGCAGTATCAGCAGAATAAAGGAGGGGGCGAGGGGTCCGGTGGGCCCAAGGTCAACCCCACGTACACCACGTTCCTGGAGGACCCCGGTCAGGCCAAGCCCCCGGCCTCAGCAGGCGACTGCGTGGGCCGGCTGGGGTCGTCCCGGTGAGTAACAAGTGGGCGGGAGGGGTTGGGAAGTGAAGATTAACTATTCAGAAGACAGGATGTTTCCCGCTGCCTCTGCTGGGAAGCCACGGCTGCACTTGTAACATGGCTGTGGCCTTGTCCCTCCAATCTGCGGGCCTCTCCTCTCGAATTAGTGTCGCGCTGGTGCGAAGGAGCCCTTAGGCCCAGGCGGTGCCACTGCAAAAGCGTCTGGTTGCCGCTCCCTGTGAAATCCTCTCGGAAGGCACCAGCTTCTAGGATCCACAACACAGGCCTGGGCAGGACTGCTGGAGGCTCTGGTGTCTCCTGGTTCTTTGATTTTGAGCAAGAGTTCTGGAGAGAAGAGTAGCGAACCCACAGGGCAGCTGTGAGGGCCCCCCAGATCCCTGCTGGCCCAGCGCCCCGCCCAGCCTGCCTTCCCGTGGTGACAAGCCCCTTGGCCTTCACGCAGCTCTGTGACCAGCCTGGGCCACACCCTCGTGGAATCTTCTCTCACGTGGCCTTCCCTGCCCAGTCCTCATGGGGCCTCACCCAGGTAAGAACCCCGGTTCCCCGGGCCCTCTCAGTCCTTCCCATCCTTGATAGCTCAGCCAGGGTGGCCATCCCATTCCGAGGAGGGAAACTGAGGCCACACCAGGGCCAGCCGGTCTTCCAAGGTTACCTAAGGGCATAAAGGGCCAGGGAGGTCCAGCGCCTTGTCCAAGCTGACAGGCTTCAGCACTGGCCTTGGGTAGTTAGTGTTCGCCGTCTAGTGTTCCTGCCGCCGCGGAGTTAGCGGGGATCGTCCAGGGCCTGGAACCCAGCACCTTCCCTTGTCTGCTCTTGCCCACTGAGAGCCGGTCTCTCGGGGAGAAGTTTGCGTCACATGCGCTCCTGCTGTAAGGCTCTGATATCCCCCCGGTCCTCTGGCCCCGTCTTTGCGATGGAATCAAGACTTGGGGCTAAAATGGGCCCTTTGTTCCTCCTGCCAGCCCATAGATGAAGGGAAGCTTTGTCCTGCCTCTGAGGCCTGTCCTGAGCCCTGCGCACCCCACCGTCCATGGAACCCAGCCCCTGCCCTCAGCCCCGCCCCACCCCCGCCCGCAGGCAGCCTGGCTCAGGTTCCAGGTCAGAGCCCCTGGCTGGGACTAGCTCCCCCTTTGACTTGCCTGTGGCTCCACGCACATGAGGAAGTACCTGAGGCAGCTCTGGCCTGGCTTTCGGCAGACAGGGACCAGGGGCCGAGGCCAGCCCTGCGACTAACTGCCCCTCTCATCAGAAGGCCCCTGGGCGCAAGGGGGGCCAACTCTGAGTCCCGGAGTTCATGTCACGGAGAGAAGGGACAGGTGCTGTCTCACTGAGGTTTCAGCACAGCAGTAGCAGCATGGAGATGGACCAGATGACCCCTCAAGGTCCCTTCCACCCCGTGTGGCCAGGACCTTTGCACCCACAGGGATGGAGGGACCAGTGCGCTCCTGTCTGCCCAGCCTGCTGGTTCTCCAGCTGGTTTCTCCCACGACATTCAGGGAACCTGGCCACTCACAGTCCCCGTGGAGCTTACAGTCCCCTCCCATCAGTGACAGCCAGCGTGCAGGGGTGGGAGTGACCCCAGAGAATGTGTCTGTCAGGGATGGGGTGGAGACTGGTGGGGTGCCTGGGAGCAGGGTGGGGGGAGGGAATCAGCTCCTTCCTCCTGCCACCCCTCCCCTACTCTGTGCACCCAGATCTGCTGGGGCCCACCAGGCTAGATGTGGGTTCCGAGTCAGCGGCCGGTCTGGGCTGGAGACGGGGATCCCGAGTTTCTGCCAGGCTCCAAGGTGATGCCCCCGCCGCCGACTCAGAGACCACCCTCTGAGCAGCAAGGCCTTTGAGCGTGTTTAGGAGCCAGAACACATGGGAGCCCGAGCCCTCAGAGCCCAGCTCAGCCGGCCCAGTGGCTGTTCGGAGGGACGGCTGGGCCCAGGGAGGGGAAGGACCTGCCCAAGACCACAAAGCACGCCAGCCTCTGGGCTTATGTGCCTGTGTCCTGTGGCACTGGGAGAGCCAAGCCAGGGTGACCAGGGAAAGGTGAGGGCAGAGCAGAGAGCAGCTCTGGGGGGTGGGGTGAGGGCAGAGCTCACCTTCTCTCCTGACCCCAGCCCCCAGGTGAGGGGCTGTGGGGCAGGCCCCGTGGTAAGGAGGGAGGCAGAATGGGCCAAGTCACAGAGCCGAGTGTCCAGGCTCGCAGAACGTGGCTGGGCTGGGGCCAACCCGGGGCCTGCAGGAGGGCTGGGGCAGGCTGGCACGGGACAGGGAAGCCAGGCCCCAGGTCACACAGCTACAGGGCACCCCAGGTCCCCAGAAGCCAGCCTCCACAGCAGCCAGACTAACTGCAGGCCCCTGCAGGGATGGGATGGGCAGAGGTGCTGATGCAGCCCTAGCCCTGGGGGAGGCTGGGGTTGGAGCCACAGGAGGGCTAGAGGCTTCGTCAGCAGGGCCAGCGATGGTGGGCTGAGGAAAAGCCAGGGGCGGAGGGCAGGGAGGGCTGGGAGGGACTGGGTTGGCTTCCTTCTGACTGTCCCTGACTGTCCTCAGCTCTGTCCCACCACCGCCGGGGTCAGTGTGTCTTCAGGTAGCCCTTCACATGGCCTCGTCCCCCCGGCCCTGGTTCCCAGGTTCTCGGACTCCCCCGAACAGAAAGGCCGGCAGGCTCAGGTGACGGAGTTCAAGGCTCTCTGGCAGGCCACCGAGGTGGAACGCGACCGGCTCACCGAGTTTGTCTCAGTCCTGCAGAAACGGTAACACCCGGGCTCAGGGGTGCTCTTTCCCGGGCCTGCGTGGGCCAGGGGGTGGCCGGCCGGGCCTCTGGGACAGGGCCCGCACCGTCCAGGGCTGGGGCCACCTTACTGGGGAGTGTGGCTCCCGTGGTGTTGGCCCAGGGCGCTCCCAGGCACAGCTCATGTCCCCACCCAAGTGCCCCACAGCCTGGGGGCCCTGTTGTGGCTTGCTCTATGGGGCTGTGGCAGTCGGGGGACATGAGGGGGGACTCTCAGGGGAGAGACTCTCTGGAGTGGTTAAATCAGTCAAGCTTCCCCCGATACTGAAAGTCCATGGTGGGCACCACTGGGGGCTAGGCTGGCGCCTGATGTGACAAAGAGGGAGAGAGCAGGCGAGAGCTGGGCGCCGAGGCTCCCCTGGGGAGGGCGAGGGCAGCGTGTGGACCCAGGCCGCTGCCCAGGAGTACGGTTTCCCCCCAGGGGCTGTTGACAGGCTTCCATTCAGATAAATCAGCGCTGCTCACTCGAGTGACCCTTTTGGCCAGAAAGGCAGGTGCCCGATCCAACACAGGGCCTAACCACGTGACCTGCACCGTGACAGGATAAAGGACACCGCTGAGCTTCTGCCCTCCCAGGCCACCTCGCACATCAGTCAGGGCTCCTTGGTGACAGGCCAGAGAAGCCAACTCTGGCTAAGTGAAGGGAAAGGCAGATGTTTGGAAGGAGCTGGCAGGCTCCAAGGCACGGAGCAGGAGAGAAGCTCACGAAGGCCCAGGAATCGTGGCAGCAGGAACCTTGGGTGGTCTCCCCTGGGCCCCTCGAGCGGCGAAGGCCCAGAGGCTTTCAGTTTGAGTGCCCGTGGGTCCCGGGAGAGAAGGTCCAGCTGGCCGGGGCTGCTCGTGCGTCCCTCCCTGGACACGGGCCAGGCACCTGGACTGGAAGTACCTCCAGGAGCTCAGCGATGGGAGAGGGACAGTTTGCCACGGAGAAGAAAGGCGTACCTTTACCTAAGCAGTTAGGGGTGCCGGCAAGTGGTCGCCAGATGGCCGCCACCTCAGCAGTGACGAGTGATCGGCGTTTACCTGTTGTCCTTTCCGTAGTACGTGGGGAGGACCTGAGTTCCAGCCTACTCGGGTCCAGCAGAGAGGAAGCAGCAATTCTCTGCCGATGATGGAGAGGTGATGGACAGTACAAGCCTGCGGTCTACCAGATGGAAGAAACCGTCCATTCGGGCTTCCCTCCCATTTCCTTCCAGCTGCACCTGGGTTGTGTGGGCTTCGGGAGCCAGGATGACTCAGCGATCTATCTCTGCGGAAGAGACCGCCCCCGGCATAGTGGCTGCAGACACAACGGTTTATTCCTCACTGAACAGGTCTCTCTTTACAAAGCGTGTACAAGGTCTGTCCAGAAAGTACCCAGCCACGTACTGTGAAAAAGAGAGACATTGAAGAGGACACAAGAAACGTTGTGCACAGGACAATGACGCCTCAGTCGCCTTCAAAGGAGGCACCTTGGGACCTCACGCAGTTCTCCCAGCTGCCATCAGCTGCCCCATCATATTTTCCTGAATCTCATTGACGTTCTGAAATCTCTTCCCTTTCAAAGGTGATTTTAGTTTTGGGAAAAGCCAGAAGTCACAGGGCACCAAATCTGGGCTGTAGGGGGGCTGAGTCACCTGGGCGATGTGATGTTTCACCAGAAAACTCTGCAGAGACGTGATGCACAAGCAGGCGCATTGTCGTGATGAAGCTGCTGGTCACCAGTTGCCCGTAGCTGCAGCCTCTGAATCATCCCAATAGTTTCCACAGAGGAATGTGCAAGCTTAACGCAAAATTTGATGCAGACTCATTGTTCTACTTGCTCAGTCATTTTGAATGTGATGGCCACACAGTACACATGCTCACTCAACAGCATCTACTGCCCCCACTGACTAGTACAGTGAAGTCGTCATTGTTCACGCATGCACATTCCAGTCCACTCTCCTGGGCTGCCAGGTTACATCGATGTTGCACAAACCGTTCTCATTATACTAACAATGGCTGGGCTTCTTCCAGACAGATCTCATATATAGTTTGCTGTGTTTGTAAATTCCATCTGAGAACTTGTGTCTGAACAGTAAAGGTCAATACATTCTCATTTTTGTAATATTTGGAAATAGTTCAGTCATCTCTATATTTTCCACTTGGCACGATTTTTCTTTGCTCTTTTTTCTTCATTCTTCCCCCTTATGGTTTTGGATGGATCAAGTTTTATTTCCCCATCTTGTGTACAAGTTTGGAAGTTATATGTTCTGTTCTTTTAGTGCTTACCCTTGACTTCAACGTGAAACTCAGAAAGTCTGAGGTCAGTGGGTTGTTATTGTCACTTTGAGCAATGGAATAAATTTAGACTCTGTTACCTGGGGTTTCCCCACGTGCATCTTTCATGTTACTATTTTCTAACAGTTCTCCTCCACATTCTTTTTTAAAGCCCTTCACATTTGTCAGGTTAAAAACCAATCAGCATTCACTTACTTTTGCCAACATGCTTGAAAATGTCTTCCCACTCATTGTTGCTTCTTGCATCTCAATCTTTTCTTTTTTTTCTTCTACTCAGTTTTCTTTTACTGATGCACATCCTTTATTTAGTTTGGAGAGGCCACAGGAAGGGCCATCTCTGAGTTCTTGTTTATTTTTGCAAAGCTATGTCTTTGTTATGCCTCTCTCGGCAATGAGAATATACTCGGGCATAGAATTCCAGATAGACCCGTGGGTGTCCTTCCTCAGCCCTTGGAGGCTATGCTAGTCCACTGTCTTTGAGCATCTGCTGTTGCTACAAAGAAATGTGTTATGGGCTTGACATTGTTACTTTGTAGATGTGTCTGCCCTTTCTCTCTGGCTGCTTCTTCGGAGATTCTCTTTGTCTTTGACATTTTGAGGTTTCACTGTGATATGCCAGGTATTTTATTTTATTTTATTTTTGCTATTTAGGAATTAGTGTGCTTTTCATTCCAAGGACTTCCATCAATATATTGCCTCTCCCCCGTTGTCCCTATTCTAGTCAATATGGGTTAGATCTTCTTATCTTTTCTTCCTCTCTTAAACATTCTTAATGTTTGGGCTAATTTCACTGTGGTTCCTTCAGATCTGTCTCTGGCTTACTCATTCCCTTCAGCGGTAATTCATCCGCCATGAAACCTAGTTTAATAACTGTATTTTCCATTTCTAGCCATTCTTGTTTGCGTAAAACTCCCGTTCACTTTCTTATAGCATTTGTTCTTTCATGAAGATTTCTTGCCTTTCTCTTTTCACACTTTTCAACTTACTCAGTCCCCTTAAAGTCTCCCCATCATCTTCCTTACTTAGGGTTCTAGTAACACCCATTGACTGCCCTTCATGGTGAATTGTCTCCCATGTGGTCTGTTTGTTTGTGTTGTTTCTGTGAGCTTACCTCCCGTGTATTTTTTCTCGTGGGAGTTCTCAGGTCACAAAAGTGCTTCCCCAGAATGATTCTGCTTTTGTTGCTGTGGAGCTTTGGGGTTTTAGTGGTCACCGATTGGGATTGACCGTTTATGCCAACTGATTGGTTTAGGATTTCCTGAACACAGGAGTGCTGGTCTTGTTTCCAAATGTTTCTAAATGTTGTGGGAACTCACAAAGTGCTGTAGCGTTTTGTTTTATGTGGTGTTTGCTGTTGGTTTCTTTTACTATTCCCCCATCACAAATGGAATACAAACTTAAACACAATGCAAGGGACGCGGATCCTGGCGGGCAGGGCAGGATCGGTGTGTTGTTCACACGGACTGCAGAAGTCCTGTGGAGAAAAAGGGACGGCTTGGCTGCTCTCTAAGTGAGAGAGAGGGCTCCGGCCCCTGCCTGGACAGGCTTTTATTGCTTTTCTGGCTACATTACATTGAGGATGATCCCCATTCACTACGCATAGTTTCACTGCGGGTGATTACCTTTTACAGATAACAAAGGAAGGAATGTTGCTAATTACTTGAAAGAAGGATGTTGTAGACCAAGGGGAAAAGTGGTTGAAGTGGTTACACTCCATACTTGGGAGGTTTAGCACAGATTTTAGGAAGTTGCAGTAAGCATGTGCTGCCTGAATTCAGGGTGAGGGAGTTTTAGCAAAAGCAAGCCTCATAGCAGCCTAGGTACCACGCAGGCCTGATTCCCCAGGGGAAAACCTATCCGTGGGTGTGGCTCCTGTGTGCCGACTCGCTCCCCACTGGTTTGCCACGTGGGTGCTGAGCTACAATTCCAAGCCACTCAGAACGGCTCCCTATGTGCCAACACCAGTGAAAAATGTAACAGAAAAATGACAGCCCCTTTCCCACAGATAACGAGTCGCTCACTGCCAAAGATTCCCGTTTCAGTACGCGGGCTGAACAAATTAGTGTTCGTATTGATTTGTTTGTAAGTTTTCAATACCTTACATTTTAAAGTTCATATATTGTGCACAGTCTTCTGCTACTTACGTCGCTAGGTGGTACATCGCCGGCATTCCTTCTGTCAGTACAGATCCTGTCTACGGTTGCAGAGTGTTGCACTGCGTTAACCCACACCGTTTATTTAGCGTTTATTTACGTCAGGGTTTTATACAGATCCCTGAGGCGCTTGCTTTTCTTCACCAGCCCGTGACTCGAAGGTCTGTTCCTCCTCGTGTCGCTGGAGCGGCGCTGGTCAGCAGACTTTCTGTTGTTCTACAGAAACGTGCTGTGTCTGTGCTGGCCTGCGAGGTCCTCATTAGCCGCATGGGGCTTCTGAGCCTTTAATGAGGCTAGTGTGACCGGGGAACTGAATGTTCAATTCCCCTCAGTGTTCCCTCATTTTCACTTAAACAGCTGCACGCGGGCCTCAGGCCCAGCCAGGGCGCTGAGCGGCACAGCGCCCCCCCATTCTGTCGTGCTCCACGGTCCGGGCGTGCTTCCTCTTACTCTCTCCCCTGTCCCTGGGTCTTTAGATTGTTTGGGTTCTTTGTTTAAGAGGCTGTGCATTGTGCTCCTATCATGTTTTGTTTTAGCAGTTGGATGCTTTTCAAAATTGTCACCACTCAGTTCCTTCTCCACTCTTCCCCAAGGTGCCAAGACCGTGTCCCCCCAACACTGTAAATTTCCCGGCGGCCACGCTGATCTGCGTGTGTACGCAGCCTTTGCCTGGGCTAAATCTCAGGGAGTCTCGGCCTTCTAGCCGAGCCTTCGGTATCACCAAATGCCACGCCCGGCCACAGGAAAGACCGTAGGCCCAGTCCCGATGAGATTAAACGAGTCCTTCGTGCGAAATAACTGAACAGCGAGGTCTTCAAGGCCCCTGAATTCACGACAGGTGTGCCGAAGATAACGATAAGAATAACCGTAGACAATAATAAACAGAAAACAGTCCCTAGCCCCGAGAGAAGCAACAATGAAGAAAGAAGATGTAGCCATTCCATTTCCACTGTAGCCCCGTGGGGGGGACAGTGGCCCCCGTGCCGCTCGCGCCCTGCGGCTGTGCCTGCGAACTCTTTCTATTCTACGGCAAAAGGGACTATGCAGGTGTAATTATTGTTATGGACCCTAACGTAGGAAGATTATCTCAGATTACTGGGTGGGCCCAGTGTAATCGCTTGAGCCCTTAAAGCAAAGAAAGAAATTTCTCCCGCGGGGCTCTGTCAGGGAGATGCTGTGGAAGCCAGAGAGATTTACATCACGAGAAGGGTCCCTGCCTGGCTGGGACCGTGGAGGGGCCGAGCGGCCTCTGAAAGGTGACAATGACCCAGCCAACAAGCAGCAGGAAACGGGGAACTCCATCCTTCAACCGGAGCTGAGTTCTGCTAACGACCTGGATGAACCTGGAAGTGGATTCTGCCCCAGAGCCTCCAGAGGGGAGCCCAGGTCAGCGAGCGTCTTGATGTGGCTTGTGGAGCCTGGGGCAGAGACCCCACCAGGACCAGTTGGACCCTCCGACATAGAGGCCTGTGACCATAAGTCTGTGTCACTGTAAGCTGTTAGGTTTGCGGTCATCTGTTACGGCAGCAACAAAAACAAATACTCCACCTCATGTTAATTCAGCGCCCCCCCCCCCCAACGGTAATGTAACCATACTGGGGGGTGGAGAGGTGGTTCCGTTGGGTTAGGGGCGAGTGTTGAAATAAAACTATACTCTGCTGTTGCACTGCGAGAGGTCAAAAGGTTATATTTAACCCTTCAAAGTAGCAGCACAAGCATCTGTGGAAGTGAGGCAGTGCGCAGTCCCGGCGAGCAGGAACTGGGAGTGAGGAGGAGAGGGGAGCGGGCAGGCGTCTTCATTTTAAGCCCTGGAGAGCAGTGGGATTTTTAAATGCACGTTCCAGTGGGAATACGTCACTGCGATAAATGTGAAGAAGAGCAGGTGCCACCGCCACCGTGTGAGACGTGCGCACCCCTTTGAGAGTCGGAGCGGGTGGGCTGGGGTGGGGGATGCACAGCCTGCTGGCGTGCACAGCAGCCCCTCGCGTGTCCTCTGGTCCCCAGGGTGGAGGAGAGTGACGGCAAGCTTCTGGAGTCGGAGCGGAAGCTGCAGGAGGAGCGGCAGCGCGCCGTGGTGCTGGAGCAGCACGTGGAGAAGATGCGCCTGGAGCCTGGGAGGGCGGCGGGCTCTCAGAGAGCAGCTCCCCGCAGCAAAGCAGGTGGGGCTGGCCCGGGGGCCCCGGGGCGGTGGCGGGAAGCCCGTGGGGGAGGATGTGGGAAGCAGAGGCCTCTGTCAGCGTGTCCTCCCCCCACCTCTCCACCTGCCACCTCCTAGTCAGAACCAGGAGCCCCAGCGCGCCATTGCCCCAGGTGTCCCTGGCCCAGCTCACCTGCTAGCCCTTAGCGTAAGGTGGCAGGGCCCTCGCTGAATGTCCTCAGCCACCACCCCACCCCGGCCCTCAACCCTCTGTCCCAGCTGACTAATCCCTTGCTGCCTCCCACTGCCATCGTCGTTGTAAGTGGGGCTGAAGGGGCCTCTCCACGGGCCTGGGGACCTGGGCTCCTCTGTCATGCACACCACTGTCTTCAACATTCAGCTTCCATCTCGTGGTCTAAGGTGGCTGCTTCAGCTCCCCCACCAGCAGCCGGAAGGGGACGACCCGCTCCTTGCCTGTTAAGGCAGGGCCCCTAAGGTTGCCTGTGTCACCTCTGCTCTCAGCGCCTTGGCCAGGTCCCAGGCCCATGACCACACCCAGCTGCGGAGGGGGGCCTGCTGTCTTAACTGAAAAGGCCTGTTGCTCTGACACAGTGGTCCTCAAAGGACAGTCGCCAGGCCAGCAGCATTAGCGTCTCGTGGGGCTGGGGCAAGCTGGGGTGCGGGATGCCAGAGCCAGAAGCCGTTCTGGGGTGGCTGACCCCCAGGGAGGGGGATCTCCGGTGAAGAGGGCCGGGCCTGCCTCCCTCTGACATCCCAACCCGCCACCCGCCAGGCTCTCCAGTGGGGGTGCTGCCCTGCCTCCCAGCACCCCAGGACTTCCCCTCCCTCTCCCAGCCAGGGACACTCGGGCCTTTGTTCCCGGCCCAGATCAGATCACACCGTGAGACACAGAGGGGGCGTGGTCCCCTTCTCCCTTCTCTCACCAGCAGGCCCAGGGCTCAAGGGGGCCTTCCAGGGGCTGCTGCGAATCCAGGCTGAGGGAGGTCCTGGGGCTGAGCCCTGTTGGCCCTCCTGGGCCCTCAGGAACAGGTCCCCGAGGGTGGGGTGCCTCCAGGCCTTAGGCTCACCCCCTGCTGAGCAGCCAGACCCCCCAACCTGGGAGAGCTGACCCCCGGCAGGAGAGACAGGGGTCACAGACAGTGACGCCGCTGCCCCACAGGTCTGCCCGGCTCTAACACCAGGCACAACCCGAATGGGAGCGAGAGGAAAGACCCCTCTTTCAGCCAGCTCTCCAGCATGCCCATGGAATCCCAGATGGAGGAGCTGACCACCAGGTGCCCCCTGTCCTGTCCTCCTGAGGGTGGCATGGTCTGGGTGGAGGTGCTTCGAGGGGCAGAGGGACCGAGACCCTCCCCTTTGACTTCCCTTTGCCCAGAAGGCCGGCCCTGCCGGGCCGTGGCTGGTAGGCTTGTAGTTCGGCGACTGGCCCTCAGGAGGCAGAGACACTCAGCCATGACCCCGATAACCCCAAAGTCCTAATAGAAGTTTTACTAAGCATGGGTTGCCAAACCCACTTTTTCACTCCGTTAAACCTTTCAAGGTCAAATGCAATGATGGGAGAGGAAGGAGGGGAAACCTTTCCAAATGAATACTATCCTGGGGGCAGCCAACATTTTGGGGAGCTAGCTGGTACCAGGCCCAGGGCTGTGGGTGGGCGCAGAGAGGAGCCTCACGTGGTTTTCCCCAAAGGAGAGGACGGGTGGGGCAGAGGGGACCTGCACCTGAGGAGCAGCCGTGTTGGCAGCCCCACCCCGGGGTCCTGGGCACACACGCACGCCAGCTCAGGCCTCACCGAGCCCTCTCTCCATGCGGCGCAGGCTGGCCATCCAGCTGGAGGAGAACGAAGCGCTGAGGGCCGCCCTGGGCAGCGCCCTGCGGGGAAAGGAGGAGGACTTCCGGATGTACCACGAGACCCTGGCCCAGGTGAAAAGCATCTTCCTGCAGGCCCTGCGGCAGCAGAAGGCGGACAAGCACTAGGACAGCCGCCCAGTGTCACCCTGGCCAGAGGGGGCAGCCAGCTCGGCCCCTGCTCCCGGAACAGGCTCCCCAAGGTGACAGAGCCAACCTACAGACCAGGAGTGCAAAGCAGAGGCCCCAGTGGAGCCCTGGGGGAGCCCCTGGGCAGATGAGGCTGCGGCAGGGAGAGGCCCCGAAGCCTGCTCAGCAGCCGCTCAAGTCTGGGACAGCAAGCTGGCTGCAGACGGATAGCGTCTCTCGGGCAGGGCTCATCGCCCTTGTCCTAGGGCCCAGCTGGCGCTGCTGCATGCCCACATGACTTCCTCTGCACAGGAGAGCCCTCCTGCTCCGGGCTGGGAGCAACCCCCAGGCCACTCGGCCCCCCACACCCCTCCCCTGGGCACGCCTGAACCCCCCACGGCTCCATCTGAGGCCATCCTCGCCCTCTGCCAACCCGGGGGTACAGCGCTCCCAGCTGCCTTTCAGCCCACTCCTCAGGGCTCTGCCTCAGATGCAAACCCTTGAACTTGTAATAATAATGATTATTTTCATAATCGCCGCAACCCCCAGTGAGTGAGCATCGATTGTGGAAATCTGAGCCCGTCTAGTCCTCTCGTGACCCAGGGGTCATCACCATATTTTACACGCAAGGAAACTGAGGCTCACAGAAAGAAGCGGAGCCTGTCCGACTCCAAAGCAGGGTCCTCCTGTGGAGCAGAGTCACAAGGGTGGGCGCGGGTGCACCCACCCCGCTGCTGGGCCAGTCCACCCCCGACAGTGGCTCCAAGAAGCCCCTCCACTTGCTTCAAAGGCTGCAGTGGGAGGCTGCTGGTGGCGGAGGCTGGAGGTGGGGCTGGGCCGGAGCTTTGGGCAGGAGTCCAGGTGAAGGCACGGTGTCCCTCCCTCGCCACAGCACAGTTGGGCGGAGGGTGGGCACTGCATCAGGAGAGCCCCCAGCCCAGCCCAGACACCGCAGCCACACCTGTGCGCACACAGGCCCATGCACGGACACATACGTGCAGACAGGCCCAGGCTCGGGAGCACCAGCCACCTGTGCACATGCCGTGGCCCCTCCACCTGGGCCCGTGTGCCCACCGGCGTGGGTGTGGGTGCGGATGTCCATTCCCACACATGGAGACCAGGCCCTGTGTCACTTGGTGGTGACTCACAAACTCGGGGCACAGACTCTGAAAGCACCCCTCCCCGGGAGCAGCCCTCTAGCTCTCCTGGGACCCTGTCTGCTCAGGTCCTTCCTCAGGGACACAGCTGTGGAGGGACTCTGTGCTGACCCCCGAGTCCGGGAGCCCCGACCTAGCACGGGGTGACACAGGCGGTCAGGACAAAGAGGAGATTCTGCTGGGCCCTGAGGGTGTCCCTGGGGAGGAGAAGCTCTTCTCCGATCCCTTATGAAGGGGGATGGTAGGCAGGGTGAGAGTGGGGGCCTGTCCTGGGAGGGGCAGTGTGACACCAGCCAAGGGCCACATGCAGAGCCAGAACACCAGGCCGGGGGCTGGGGCCTTCACCTGCCGGTGAAGGGGGTGCCCAGGGGGACATCTGAGTGTGTGGGGTGCAGGCTTTGGCCCTCCCGGGAGGGAGAAGCAGGCATGGGACCAGTCGCCCTTCCTCGGGGACGGACGGAGCGGCAGGGGCCAACTCAGGGGGGTGCCGGGTGGCAGGCCTCCCACCCTGGCCACTCAGGGGTGGTTTTGCTGCCCTTCCTGGCTCAGGTCTGGGTCTGAGCGAGGAAGGGGCATATCCGGTCCTGGGGCCTGAACAGGTGGGGTGCGTGGGGCAAGCGTCTCCCCACTCACCGACCGTGTAGCCTTACCTCTCTGAGCCTCCAAGTCCTCTGTAAAATGGGGGCAGCAACAGAGCCCTGCCCCCAGAGCTGCTGTGTAAGAATAACTCAAAGACGTTCATCGGATTATTGACCTGCTGCTTACTTGTGTGCAAGGGACAGGCATCAGTAGATTGGTTTCGGTCCACAGAGAGAAAACAGAATTTATGTGAGAGAGAAAGGGGAGCTTGCAGCCAGGCGCGGTGAATAAATCTGGTTTGCACATCTGGTGGTAAACCGGTTCCCCGGCATCTTGCAGCGCTCAGACCGGGTGTTCAGTCCCTGCTCAGGCCAGAGGCGGGTGTGAAGACAACTGTTTCAATCTCCAGGTCCTAAGAGCGGCCTTGGGGGTGTGGCCGGGAAGCTGTGGGCCAGGGGTCCCTGTCGCGCCTGCTGGCACCTGCCATCAGCACCCCAGCCTAGTCAGACCAGGCCTGTGCCAGGTCCCATCAGACACTCCTCAGGAGTCACCGAGTCAGAAAGTGTCAAGTGCTAGAGGGGCAGCTGGCACACAGTAAGTGCTCCCTACACACGAGCCTCTGTTAATGCAACAGATCCAGCAGCCCCTCCGCACCAGGCACGGGGGTCCGGGTGGGGCAGACTCAGTCCCTGAGCTCCAAGAAGGCCCAGGCGCCAGGCCCTCAGCCGGCCAGGCCGCAGGGCCAGTGAATGCCGGCCGCACGCCAGCCTCTCGGCGACCAGACTTGCTGCTGCTCTCTGGGAGCTCCTGCTGCAGTCGGAGGGCTCGGCCCCTCAGAGCCTCCACCTGCCCCGCTCCCGCGCTCAGCCCAGCACTGGGTGGGGTGGGGGTTCTCCATATCCCCTTGAGGTGTGAGAGGGGGAGGGGGGAAGGGAGCAGGATTTTTAAGGGAAGGAGGGGTTGTCAAAGGGGCCAAGGACTGGGACCCTGAAGGATCTGACCCAGGTGGGCCAGGTGGGGAGTGGGGCAGCCTGGTCTGTGCAGGTTAATGCCACCTGTCCCAGGGGCCCTGAGGACCATGTTCCCTAGCCCTCCAGCAAGTGGGCAGCAGGCTGGACTTGGCCTTGTCCAGAAGGGAACACCCCGCCCAGAGCCTCTGGGCGGCAGGGGGAGGGGTGAGGACAATCAAAGAGGCCTCACGTGAGGACGCTCCTTGGCTGCACCCCAGGCCGGGGCCCAGGGCCTGGGAGCTCAGGTTCCTGCACCGACAGGTGAGACCTGGCTGAGCCACGGGTGTGGCTTGGCCACTGTCCCCACGGGGGCTTCTGGGGCACCACAGCGGAGCTAGACAAGACTGCAGTGGGGCTCAGGCTGATTCAAGCCCCACACACATCCCACTGCCCCCAGGTCTCTCCTTTGGGCTCCACACCCGGGCGGCCCTGTCCCTTCCGTCCCCTCCCCCGGCCAGCCCGCCACTGGCCCACAGCCTGTCCTCCCCTCTCTGCCCACCCAGCCCCTCTCCACACAGGCCGTCTCAGGCTCTGAGCCTCATAGGTACACACCTAGAACACACACTACACATGTACACGCCCAACACATGCTTTAGGCAACATGCAACACGACATATACACACAGAACCACACGCCAACAAAAACGCATCATATACACAGCCAACATACTTCCCCTACACTGTTACCTGGAGCAGCAACAACAGCCCTAAGGGTGACAAGGAGCTCAGCCCACCACGTCCTGCCCAGCAGCTCTCGTGGCCACAGGTGCTGGTGTGGTCTCACCCCGGCCAGCCTCCTGCCCCCCGCTTCGTGGCCTGGCCACAGGGGGCACTCTCCTCCCACCACCCCTCACACCGGGTGCAGCCGGCCTGGGCCCCCCAGTGCCCGGTCCAGGGCCCCCCAGCCCTCCACCCCGCCTGCCATCCCCACCTGCCCAGCTCCCTACAGACCCCGCTGTGAGGGGTCACCGGTGAGCATCTGCTCTGTGTGAGTTCTGCCTCTTGGGGGGGGGATGTTTCTGCCTCTCTCTCTTTATAAAGATTTTATTTATTTTTAGAGAGAGGGTAAGGGAGGGAGAAAAAGGGAGAGAAGCATCAGTGTGAGAGAGAAACATCGATCGGTTGTCTCCTGTAAGTGCCCTGACCAGGGACTGAACCCACAACCCAGGCATGTGCCCGGATGGGGAATCGAACCAGCAACCTTTCGCTTTGCAGGACACTGCCCAACCCACTGAGCCACACCTGCCAGGGCTGCCTCTCTCTGTGAGCAACTCAGTGAGCCAAGCCTTTGTCCTGGAGGGAGTCGTCGAACCCCTCGAGAGCCCAGTATGGTCAGGGCCAGAAGTCCGCCCATTGATAAGCGAGCAGCTGAGGCTCAGAAAAGTGGTCACACCAGCGAGGTGCAGCTCGGGTTCAAGTGAACTGGCTGGACCCACGCACTTCCCTGTGGAGCCAAACCACTTGCCAGCTTCCCTGAACCATCCTCTGGGAGCCTCACAGGACGGAGCCTCACCACGCAGCCTCTGCTGCCTCAGTTTCCCTCTCTCCCCACTGGGGCTGAAGGCAACGCCTTCCCACAGGTTGTGGTGAACTTGAAGGGTTGGTCCATGGACGGCCTCAGAACCGTGCCTGGCTACTGGGAATTATTCGCTCCTAACCACCGTTGACGCTCTCGGGACGCTGCTCAAGTGGCCCCCCACCCCAGTCCAGGAATCCCTCCCTAACCCCCACAGCACCCCTCCCAGTGGCTGGCCATCTCTAGTGCCCAGGACCCCGGCCGCAGGCCTCTGCCAACCCCCTCGCTGTGCAATGACAGCTCTGAGATCACCCCGTCTCTGGGCCGGGGACTAGTGGTGCTGGCCTCCTGTCACTGCGGGGATTGTGCACTGGGGTCTCCTGGCTTCTTGCTCTGGGCCAGCGTGTCTGCGAGCTTGGGGGGAAGCTCCCTGCCTAAAGGTGCAGTGGGCGGGTCTGGGCCTCTCTCCCCTTCCCACGCCTTGCTCAGGTCCTCAGAGTGCCCCTGCTGGGGGTGGGGGCAGCCCCTCTGAGCCCGTGGCCGGGCTGGGACTGCAGTCACGCTTCCAGCCCCGGACCCCAGAGCCTGGCCCGGCACACACAGGCATGAGCAGCCCCCTGTAGGCTCTGAGGCTCTCATCTCCATGGGAGTCAATGGGAATTTCCTGTCCTTGGGGCGGCGGCATCAGTAGGCTGGGCTGAGGCTTCGGCTGCCCCTGCCCAGAGTGAGGGCCCTGGCCCCCACCTCACTCCTTCCTCCAAGGAGTCCCAGCTGCTTAGGGACATTGCCATCTGCCTCCACCCTGCCATCGAGAGGATGCCAGCCACCCCAAATACCCACCCAAGCCTGGCCAGGTGGCTCTGCTAGCACCCCTCCACCCGGGCAGCTCTCCATGGGACAGGGCTGGAGTACAGGGGTCCCTCGACCACCTGTCTCGTGCCAGTTTCAATCCCATTAGGCAAGCTAGTCCTCCCCCGGGCCTGACGCCTGGCCAGCCAGGACTCTCGGCCCGATGAAATGGACCAAGATGGTCTGCCCTGGGTCAGCCCTTGGGAGTTCACTTGTAAAGTTGCAGGCTGGGGTTCATGGGGCCGAGCATGAAAGTGTGTGTGTGTGCACGTGAGAGAGAGAGAGTGTGTGTGTGTGTGTGTGTGGTGCAGGCAGGCATCACAAGCCTGGAGAGACTAGCAGGGGCCACCTGGAAGGCTTCCTGGAAGAGGGGAGTCCAGGCTAGCAGTGAGAGGGAGGCACAGGCTCTACGGACCAGGGGAGGCAGGTTGAAGTGAGGCCCAGGTGTCCCTGTCTGAGCCACTGGCCACCCCCTCCCCTCCTCCCCCCTTCCCCCGCTGAGATCCTCCCTGCGGCTCCCTGCGGCCAGCAGCTCTGCAGCACTCGGCTCTGCTCCACTCTGCTCAGCTGCGCTCCAGGAAGGCCACCTCCTCCCTGCCCTCCTCCTCCCCTGTCTCCTGCTGTCACCACTCACCTCTCATAGCCTCGAGGGGGTGGGGACCCCAGAGCTGGACCCACTCCACCCAGGCCCCAGAGTCCAGCTAGTCGGACGGACAAACGGTCGGACGCAGGACCCCGGAGCCCTGAGGTGGGCAGTGTGCCAGGGTCCCTCACAGCCTCCTCAAGGTCAGTGCCAGGCGGGGGTGCGGCCACTGTGGGATCCTTGAGACCTTCAGAGCCCACCCCAGGCTCCTCATCTCAGACCTCAGGTCCCAAAGTGGGCTTTGCCCCCAGGTGTACCTAAGGCAGGCAGGGTCAGGGGTTGGGGGGACCTGTGTGTCCACCAGCTGGCCCAGGTCTGGGGGTCTACTGGGAGAGGTCCCGGGCTGGGGACCAGCCCTGGCCCCGCTCACGGAGGCCTCATTGGGGACACCCCGCTCTGGCCAGGGGGAGCTAAAATTGGAAAGTGGCGAGTGGGAGGCAGCTGACAAAGCTATTTCGCGGGCTCTTCACCGCGCTCCGGTTTCAAGCTCCTGCTCCATTAACCTGATCCTCGGGGCCTCCCTACCCCCACCGCCGACTAGGCGGCGGCTCAGCCCTCCGGCCGGCCGGCGCTGCAGAAGCCAGGCCCGCAGCCCCCGGCGTGGGAAGGGGCAGCAGTGCTTGGTCTTCTCTTATCTGTGACTCCAGAGGGGCTCACCGAGAACACTCCGTCCTGTCCCGGTCCTGGTTTGGCTGCGTGACCTTGACAGGTCCCTGCGCCTCTCTGGTCCCTGGCCCCTCCATCTGTGTAAGAGGGACAGTGCCGACCTAGGGCAGCCGTTTTCCGACTCGGTGAGGGACATTTGGGAGGGGTCTGGGGAGGGGGCGACAGAGCGGCGCCTGCCACCTTTTGGCTCAGCCCAGCCTGAGAGGGTGCCGAGACATGTTCCTGCCTTCGATTTGGGCGCTGAGCCCGTTACCCAAGGGACCCTTGGGAAGGTCAAGCCAGAGTCAGATAGTACTGGCTGAGATGGCCCGGCAGAACTCCTGGAGACTAAGGAGGCTCTGCTGGGAGGGAGTGGCTAGACTCACCCCGGGCCTGAGACCGGTCAGCACCTTGGACAGCGGCCAGCACCCGCCTGGTGCCCGCCTGGCCCCACTCCCACTTCCCCAGGGCAGCTCTTCAAATAGCACAGCCCCCAGCCAGCATCCAGGGCCTGCACACACACAGCGCCGAGAGAGAGGCCCGGGGTGGCCACGGACACAGGCAGGGCCCAGGGGCAGGGCAGGCTGGGGCTCGAGGGCTGGTTGGGGAAATGGGGTCAGTGAGAGGCCGGAGGCTTGGTGCTGGGGGCCGGCCCTGGGGAGGTCACAGAAAGTCCAGGTGGCAGGAGGGTATGGAAGTCCAGGAGGGGCAGGAGGGGGTGGAAGGGGGCGGGGCTTCGTTGGGCACTGAGGGGCAGGGGACCCGGAGGACCAGAAACAAGCTGAGGTGATGACAATGGGGCTCCTCCATGTGAAGGGTGTCCGAGGCCTTGGCAGGGGCAGTTGAGCACAGGGTGGGGACCAGCCCACCGCAAGGCGTGGGGAGTAACCGAAGGTGAGGAAGGTAGGCTGAGGGTGGGGGCTACGCTTTCTGGATGTCAGTGGGAAAGGCGAGAGCCAGGGCAGCAGCCGGGATGAAGGGAGGCCTGAGAGGAGTCGGGGCAGGGGCAGGAGGACAATGTCATGAGACCCCAAGGGGCAAGGGGGCAGTCTCAAGAGTGGGATCTGCACCACCTCAGTGGGGACCATAAGGTGGGGGGCTAGGCAGGGCTGGGGGTCAGCGCTGCCCTCACCCAGTCCGTCTCCCCCAGCCCTTCCAGGCTATGGGCGTCAAGACGGCATTGCCGGCGGCCGAGCTGGGCCTGTACTCCCTGGTGCTGAGTGGCGCCCTGGCCTATGCTGGCCAGGGCCTGCTCGAGGCTTCACAAGGTAACAGCTGGGTCCCAGGGCAAGGGAGTGGGTCCCTCTCTTCCTGGGCCCTCAGGGTTCCAACAGCCAGCAAGGCCAGAGACTTAGAGGCTCCAGGCCCAGGGTATTCCCTCGGCCCTGGGGGCTGCGCTGAGCCAGGTACAGTCACAGGGAGACACCTGCAGAGGCTTGGCAGGGACCTGGACACAGAGCCACAGAGAGAGAGAATCAGAGAGAGAAAGGGAGACTCAGACACTCAGGGAGACCCGGGCCCAGACACGCAGTGAGGCCCAGAGGGAAGCAGAGGCAGAGAGAGGCTCAGGCTTCCCAGGGAAGGGGCAACCCTCGCAGGGGCGGTCACGGCCTCGGGGAGGAGGTCCTTCCCCTGAGGCCACGCACGCTCTGTTCCAGATGGGGCCCACAGGAAGGCCTTCCGGGAGTCTGTGCGGCCGGGCTGGGAGTACATTGGTCGGAAGATGGTAGGTCCTCCGCGCCCCAGGTCCCCGACTAGGGTGCCTGGCCCCTGGCACATTTCCCTGACCCCGAACCTTTCCTGACTCTCCCCCATTCCAGATGTTCAGAGAGCTCCCAAAGGGGAGGGTCTCTGGCTTGAGTCCCTCCTGCCCAGACCCCGCCCATTTAGGAAATAAATCAGGACGTGCCTTAGCACTGGCCTACAGCACCGTCCTCCCCAGGAACAATGCAGTGATGCTGGGGTGTCAGGCAACGTGCCGCGAGAGGGGAGCTTGGAGGGGCAGGGCAGCCCGCACGGTGCCCCTCATTCCTCTCTGTCTCCCTGCCTGGCACTTCCCTCAGAGGGCAAGGCAGGGCCCTCCAGCCGTGGCTCTGCTCTAATGTGTGAGAAGAACACGGGGGCTGGGACAGTGCTGGGACTCTGCCCTGCCCGAGGGCCAGCCCACCCCGCCCCTCTGCCCCACCCTAACCTGCCCGGCCCGCCCCAGGACGTGGCTGACTTCGAGTGGGTGATGTGGTTCACCTCCTTCCGCAACGTCATCATCTTCGCCCTCTCCGGACACGTGCTGTTTGCTAAACTCTGCACCATGGTTGCCCCCCAGGTGAGCACGACCTGCGCCACCCCAGCCTCCCCCACCAGCCCCTCCTCAGCCACAGGGGTTGTGGGAAACCCGTGCTAGGGTCCCAGCCCCATGGGTATGGCTAGGGCGATGCAGCCTTCTTCCCGCCCACAGCTCCGCTCCTGGATGTACGCTGTGTACGGGGCCCTGGCTGTGGCGGGCACCATGGGCCCTTGGTACCTGCTGCTGCTGCTTGGCCACTGTCTCAGCCTCTACGTGGCCTCGCTCCTGGGTCAGCCCTGGCTCTGTCTGGGTCTCGGCATGGTCAGCCTTGCCTCCTTCAAGCTGGACCCCCTAATCTCCTGGCAGGTGCGTAACAGGGAGGGGCAGGGGTGGCGGGTGCAGAGATAGGACCCCAAACCTCTCACCCTTCCAAAGCCCTTACCTTCCAAGTCTCCCCAAGCCATCCTCCACTTTCCCAGCTGCCTCCGAGCCTTTGAGCTTGGAGTATGCCTTGCCTACAAGGTGGTCACCTCCACCAAAGCAAGGGTGTGTCTAGCTCATTCCCTGCTCTATCCCCTGCACTTAACATAAACTGGCCCTGAGTGGCCCATATTGACTGGACCTGGAGAGAGAAAGGACAGGACCAGGCGGGGCCCCTGAGGCAAGCCGGGTGGGCTTCCCACAGACAAGGGGCACCTGGTGAGCTGGCGGCCTGTTCTCTCCCATCCAGAACGGGTTTGTAACGGGCACTTTTGATCTTCAAGAGGTGCTGTTTCACGGGGGCAGCGGTTTCACGGTGCTGCGTTGCACCAGCTTCGCGCTGGAGAGCTGTGCCCACCCTGACCGCCGCTACTCCCTCGCTGACCTGCTCAAGTACAACTTCTACCTGCCCTTCTTCTTCTTCGGGCCCATCATGACCTTTGATCGCTTCCACGCCCAGGTGAGGGGACGCTCTGTGGGATCCCAGAGCTGGGCTGGCTCTCCCTCTTCAGACAGGGGCTCCCGGTCGCTGGTAGGACGCCCAGGGCGGGCTGTGTCCCCATCCTTAGGGATGGCTCCTTTCCTCAGACCCCAGCACTGGGCCGCATTTCCCCCGAGTCGGGGATCTCAGGAAGGAGATGTGTCTCCTCCCTCAGACAGGGCTCACCTCCTGCTCAACTGGGGCTCCCGGGACAGGACTGGGTCATCCCCCCAAGGCAGTGACCCACCTGGAGTGCTTCCACCCTCAGGCGGAGTCAAGTCCCCCTCACCCTCAGACTCCCAAGCGCTTGGTGACTCCCCACTGGGACGCTTGGCACCCCCCAGGTGAGCCAGGTGGAGCCGGTGAGGCGCGAGGGCGAGCTGTGGCACATCCGGGCCCAGGCGGGCCTCAGCGTGGCGGCCATCCTGGCCGTGGACATCTTCTTTCACTTCTTCTACATCCTCACCATCCCCAGTGACCTCAAGTTCGCCAGCCGCCTGCCGGACAGTGCCCTCGGTGGGTGCCCAGGGGCCCCGACAAGGGATGGGGCTCTGCCATCTGTGCCATCATGGTGTCACTGCTGGGGACACTGACACCTCAAGGGGCACGGCTGGACTCAAGGAGCAGGGACTTCTTTGAAATGTGTGGGACTTGCTCGCTCTGTCCCACGAGGCCACACATAAGGGACAGAGCCCTTTCCACCTCACTGGGGTCTCGGGCTAATCTCCACAGTGGGATGGGGACTCCCTGGGACGGCCAGGGCCCAGGAAGTGGGGAGCTGGGTGCCTATGGGGGCGGTCTGGGCTGCAGGACCTTCCCTGGACCTGGAGGGCAGCCCACCTCCATCTGGGTGTCTGGGGTGGGGAGGCCGCTGCAACGCCCCCAGGCCGTGACAACACGCTGTCCCCAGCTGGCCTCGCCTACTCAAACCTGGTGTATGACTGGGTGAAGGCGGCTGTCCTCTTCGGCGTCGTCAACACGGTGGCGCGCCTGGACCACCTGGACCCGCCCCAGCCGCCCAAGTGCATCACAGCGCTCTACGTCTTCGCGGAAACGTGAGTGCGGGCAGCGGGGCCACGCCCCGGGGCCCTCCCCCTGCGTCCCCAGGAGCCCGGCTCCTGGTTGGCTCACACGCCGCCGCCCTCCTCCTACAGGCACTTCGACAGAGGCATCAACGACTGGCTTTGCAAGTGAGTTGGGGCGGGCAGGGGAGGGGGGAATAGTCATGGGGCAGGTGTTTGCTTGGGCGGTGCCGAGGTTGGTTCACGTTTTGAAAGACACCCCAGCACCACCACCACCAGAGAAAGCAGGGAGTGGGGTGAGGCAGTCGTAGTACAGGTCTGGGTGGGCGGGGCCCTGGAGGTGAGAGCAACAGTGGAGCAGAGAGACACAGCAGGCAGCCCGGACAGGACCTGGCCGAGCATTGCAGGTGTCAGGCGGGAGAGGGAGATGGCTCCCGGGTTCCTACCTGCAGCCTGGGAGGATGGCGGAGTGCTTCCCACAAAGGGGCTCCGTGTGAGCGCTGTCCGGTTGGAACCTGGCAGCAGGCTCAGGGAGGCGGTTCAGCGAAGTCTGGGGACGGATGGAACTCTGAGCTTACAGGGGTGGGCGGTCTTTGGGCCCTAAGTGCCCCAAGGAGAGATGAGTGCCAAGGAGAGAGGATAGAGAAGAGAAAAGAAGGGGCAGCCCGGATTGGGCCTGGAAGAACTCTGGACGGTGGCGGGGGGCAGGGGGACAGAAGTAAGAACAGGCAGAAAGGACAGAAAGGAGTGGTCATGGGGCAGGGGACAAGGCAAGGCCAGGTGACATCCTGGGACTAAGAGAAGCCCATTCACATCTGGTGGGGGCCATGGGGTCAGGTGCTGCTGGGGTCAAGGAAGCTGAGACTGAGCGTTAGTGTTGGTGGCGGTTATTCAGCCTTTCACTGGAGAGCGGCGGCAGGCGACGGGTGGGGAGAAACTGAGGAACCACGGGGGGATTCTGCTGTGGACGGCTCCTGGAAGAAGCCTGGTGCTGAAGGGGACAGACAAGAAATAGTGGACCAGCTTGGGTGCTGGGGGGAGTTACTCCATCGAGAGGAAGAGGTTGGGATGCAGGAACGAGGGCTGCTGGACGGAGTGAGGTCCCTGAGGAGGGAGAAGGAGACGGAGCCGGGGAGGAGGAAGAGAAGCCGGCGTGCTGTGGAAGGAGGGCAGGCTCAGGTGGAAGGGTGAGGGGTCCCACCTGAAGGCTCTGGTTTGCTCCATGCAGTGGGAGTCAAGGTCATCAGCTGAGAGACACAGGGTTGGGGGCATGGAGGGAGGTGGCATCTGTGTGTCCTCCGCCCTCCTGCTTAGACCCCCCAAACGCCCATTTATACTGGGCAAGGAGAGATAAGGGTGGTGTGTCCACTGCAGAGCACAGGAGAAGCTGCCTAGAGAAAACTGGGCGTTAAGAGCCCACGTGGGTTGGAGGTAGTGGATTTATGTGAAGGTTCGAGTTTCCCCATCAGCGCTCAGCTTCTTGGGTGCAGGTGAGGAGAAGGTGGGCGGTCGGCCTCTCCCAGATGGGTGAGAAATACGGGGTTTTAGGTTAGTTGTAACAATGACTCACTGAATATGAGCCTGTTAAGGAGGGGTCAAAAGATGAGGAAGGGTGGGTGTTAATGAGATTGGAGAGCTGGAACTGAGGGGCCAGGCCAGGGGGTTGCTGGGTGAAGCATTGTAATGAATGAAGTTTCAAACGGCAACAAAGTTGGGGTGTGGCCACAGGAGTGGGTGGCTGAGGTGGAGTGGAAAAGAAACCATTGGAAACGAGGAGCTCAAAGGCATTACCCAGTGGGTCTCCTACTGAATTTATTTAACCAATATTTTTGAAGCCCCTACTATGTGCCAGGCACTGTCCTGGGCACTGGGGATACAGCTGTGAACATGGCAAAGTCCCTGAACTCATGGTGCTTGCAGTCTAGTGGGGAGAAACGGACCACACACAGCCAAACACACACATACACAACTTTAGAGAGTGGTAAGCATTATGAGAAAAACACAACAGCATCATGGGTAGAAGCCGGCCACAGGGTCTGGGCAGAGCTCTGGGAGACGATATTTGAACCGACACGTGAGCGAAGGGAATCTGGCGAAGATAATTAAAGACAGAGGGGAAAGAGCGCACAGGCCTCGAGGTGGGGGCCCGCTGCGTCTGAGGGTCAGAAGGCGTGAACGGGGGTGAGAATGGCGGGTGATGGCGTCCAGGGGGCAGCAGACGCCAGAGGACATGGGATCTCCTAGCCACAGTAAGGAAGTCAAGTTTATTCTAATTACAGTGGGGGGAGGTATCGGGAGAGGGTTTGATGGTGGGAGTGATGTGACCCCAGGCGCACTCTTAGAAGATGCCGGTAGCTGCTGTGTGGGGAACTGAGGGCAGGGGGCGAAGC
The DNA here is from genome assembly GCA_028533065.1 of Trachops cirrhosus. Classification (NCBI taxonomy): domain Eukaryota; kingdom Metazoa; phylum Chordata; class Mammalia; order Chiroptera; family Phyllostomidae; genus Trachops; species Trachops cirrhosus. Next base: position 7,406,893 of record CM052544.1, read on the forward strand.
CAGAGGCAGGGGGACGAGTTAAGAGACACGACAATCTCTGTGGGAGGAGAGGTTGCCTGGACGAGTGTGGCCGTGTGGAGGTGGTGAGCGTGGTCAGGGCTGGGTGGAGCCCTTAGGCTTCGCTGGCGGGGATGTGGCTGGAGATGGGAATTGGGAATCCAAGATGGCACTGAGGCCCCTGGCCTACCACGGGATGGATGGTGGTGTCATTGACTGAGATGGGGACGAAGCGGGCTTGGGCAGGGACAGGGGAATCTGTCGTTCAAGGGAGGTGTCTGGGGACAGTTGGGTAGAGGAGCCTGGAGGAGACTGGGCTACAGACGGGGATGCCGGTCTCAGCATGGAGACCGTTTTCTGAGCTTCGGGTCTGCAGGAGATCACTGGGGGACTGCGTGGACACAGCTAGAGGGCAGCTGGAGATCTGGGCGGAGTGCTCCGCACTCTGACGTTGGGAAGAGGGAGAGAAGCCACCGTGGGTGGGGATGTTGAATGTGCCCGGGTGACGGTGTTGGGGAGGGCTCTCCCTGTTGTGCGTCCTTTGCCTGTGCCCTGCCCGCCCTCTCCCACACTGCCACTGGTCCCTTCTCCCGGCTTTCCCGCAGGTATGTGTACGACCACATTGGTGGGGAGCACTCTGCCGTGATCCCGGAGCTGGTGGCCACAGTGGCCACCTTTGCCGTCACCACTCTGTGGCTTGGGCCTTGTGAGATTGTCTACCTGTGGTCAATCCTTAACTGCTTCGGCCTCAACTTTGAGCTCTGGGTGCAGAAGCTGGCAGAGTGGGAGCCCCTAGCACGCATTGAGGTGAGCAGAGAGGGGCTGGGCGCTGTTGCTCTCTGAAGGCTTGGTCCCCAGTCCAGAACTTCCTCACCACCGCCCTCCTGGTTGTCAGGACAACGGCTCACCCTGTGGGTATCTGGCCCTCTGTACCGTCTGTGGGGCACGGCATACCCGGGCCTGGCTACGTCGGTCAGGCGCTGCCCTCTCTCCAGACCTCAGTTTCCCCATCTTTAACAATGACGGAGAGCTGACCCGGGACTCTCTGAGACCTCAGGGACCACGTGGGCAAGACCTCTGACCACCCATGTCCTCTTTCCCCTGGGCCTCTTGCCGCACGGACAATGCATTCTGGACCGGGCAGGCCTCTCTGTCGGAGCAGATGTCCCGCAGGGTCCGGGCCGTCTTTGGGGCCATGAACTTCTGGGCTATCATCATGTACAACCTCGTAAGCCTGAACAGCCTGGAGTTCACAGAGCTGGTCGCCCGGCGCCTGCTACTCACAGGTGAGGGCCAGAAGGGAGGGGAATACAGAAGAAGCCAGGCAGCATCCTGGAGGACTGACCTTTTGAAGTGTCCCCACCTCCCCGCAACTCCCCAGGGACTCAGCAGGGAGGGCTGGTCCAGTGGGAGAGGCATGGGAAGAGAAGAGTCACCGATGGGGGCGCGGGGGCAGTCTGCTCCCCGGCCTCAATGACGGCTCCCTACCCAGGGTTTCCCCAGACCACACTGGCCGTCCTGTTTGTCACCTACTGTGGTGTTCAGCTGGTGAAGGAGCGAGAGCGAACCCTGGCGCTGGAGGAGGAGCAGAAGGAGGACAAGCTGAAGCCGGAGTAGGTGGGAGCGGGCAGGGACAGCTCTGCTCAGCTACTCTGGGGCCCAGGCCAGGCCAGCCTGACCGAAAGAATAAAAGACTTTTCTACCACAGTTTGGCTGGTCCCTCCCTGCCCTTTCCCCAGCATTCTCCTGGCTCCTCGTCTGTGCTGGATGAGGAGCCGGGAGCTCTGGGCCTCAGGGAGAGGGTCGAGCTCTTGGTGCCTGCAGAGTGTGGAGGAGACACCCATGTGGAGGGCCGAGACCACCAACCTGGGTCCCCCAAAAGCTGAACGTTAAAGCCCAAATCTTCAAACCAGCTGATGACTCTCTTGGAGCACCTGCTTCCAGACCCTGAGTGGCTGGATCAGAAGGCACTTTATTCTTCTGATGAAAGAAGACTTATCTGTGCTGCAGGGAGCACTTGGTGGGACACTCCCCCGGTGACAGGCGAGGACCGGCTCCTGTGGGGAAGTCACTGGCACACGCAGCCAGGCCATCTGCAGGGTGGGGCAGGGCCAGGATGCAGCCTGGGATGCGTCCTTGTGTGTCTGGCTCGAGGACCAAGAACACAGGCGATGTGGAGACACCGGAGGGGCCTCAAGTTCCTCGTCCCTGCCCCGAAGCTGGGGCTGGCAGCGTTCCCTTCCCTGGCTGAAGCAGATCCAGGTGGGCTGTGGCCCCTCCCAGCCTCCTCTCGGAGCCCCCAGAAGGCCTGGCCTGGGAGGGTGGCAGGGTGCAGACCCTTCAGGCTGGTCACATCTTGGTCAGGCGCAGCACGTTGAGCCGCACAGGTACAAAGGTGGCGCCTACCGCGTAGGCGATCTCCCGCAAAACACCTTCCCACTTCTTCTCATCCTCGTTATATCTGGGGGTGGGGCAGGGGCGTGGGGATTGGTCAGCAGAGTGCAGAGGGAGGCCCGGCAGGGAGGGGTGGCTGGGTGCACTAGGTCCACCTTGAGGAGTCCCCCTGGCCCCAGATCTGGAGAATGGTCCACTCCTGGAGGGTTCCCGTTCTCTGGGAAAGGGGCCCCCACAAGGCCCACCCCCAAAGAACAGCCACCGCACATTCCAGGAAGGGCCGCCTCCCTCCAGCAAAGTCTGCTCTACATCTTCCCTTGAGGTGTAGAATTTCCCTACTCCTCCCTCCAAGAAGTGCCGCCCCCACCACCACTCTCCCGACAGCACTGCTCCCGGAGGTTCCTGCAGCAGTGGGGATAAGGGAAGGTTCGGAAGCTGCCCCAAGTGGCTGAAACCTCTGCCCTCCATCCCCAGGAAGGACCAGCCATGGAAAGCAATGGCTCTCCAAGGCTGGGGTCCAGCAACTTCTCAATCCTGGCCCCAGCACTCCCCCACCCCTGAGCATCCAGGAGGGAAGGGAGAGGAAAGGCCTGGCTGCCTCTTCAGGGCCCCTCTGCTTTGGGACCTGTTTCCACGGGTCTGTGCCCTAAGCTTGGGGTCAGCTCCCGACTGTGACACTGTTGGGGTCCCACAGTGGGGCATGGTGTTGTGTGTGCAAGCTCAGACTTTCCCAACCACACGGAGAGAACCAGGGCTGAAGAGGGGCTGCTGTCCCTGCCCCCTGGGACTTGTGGAAGAGCCACAGGCTCTGGCCCCAGATGAGCCTGCTGGGGGCCTCCCTGTGGCCAGGGCTGCAGTGCTGTGGGCCATCAGCCTTGCTCCTGCCTCCACCCCGCCTCCCTGGGGCCCGGCTCACCTCCAGATGTCGGTGAGCTCTGTGGGGACCAGCTCCCCGGACTCAGTCTCCAGAGTGGCGAAGCCACCGATGGCATAGAGGGTGCCCGCCAGGCTGACCAGGCTGATGGAGCTGCGCTCCTGCGGGAAGGCCTCAAAGGACGCCCACCTGGGGGGTGGGGTGAGGAGGTGAATCACCAGGGGGGCCTCAGCAAGCCCAGCACCAGTCCCACCCCGAACCCACAGCCTCAGCTGCACCCGCCTGAAATCAACTGCCCCCAGGCTTGCGGGCTCTCGGCACAACCTCCTGTTTGGAACCTCCTCAGGAATGTCCACCTGGTGCCCCTGCGGGGCCTCAGAGTGTCCCAACGCTCTTCCCCTCCCCCTTCCCTCTGGTCTTCGCTTCCTTCCCCATCCTCTCCACCCCTCCCACTTCCCTTCACTGTCCCTTTGACATGCCATCCAACCTGCCACGAAATCCACCGTGGATCTCCCCAGTGTCCCTCTCACTCCTGAACCAGCTCCCACTTGCTAGCTCAGAGGCCATCAAGCTCCCGACCCCTTGGACTCCTGCCCGGTCCTCTTCTCTCTCCGTCCAATCCCCTCCCAGCTCCTGCTGAGCCCTCACCTCCACCCTCCCAAAGGGCCGGCGCATCCCCCACACCACAGGGCTTGGCAGTCCAGGCCCAGCACACACACCCCTGCTGCATTTTAACGCGATGTCCCAGAGATCAGTGGGCATGTGACAGTGTGAGAAGCCTTGGCCTACAGCTTTCTGCGGGGCACCCCCTCTACCCCTTCCCCTCTGCAACCCCCTCTCTGGGCCACCAGCACCTCTTGCTATAAAGCAGCATCCCTGCCTCCTGGGAAATTCTGGAAGTCATCTCTGCATCAGCTGTCAGGAGGCCTCTTAGTAAGCAAAATCCACCGGAAGCATTTCATTGCCCTTGGGCTAAAGTTCTCTGCAGCTGCCTCAGCAGCCCCAGTACCCGCCTCCCCACCTCCTTCCACCCTCCACACTCCGTCCAGCCGGAGCAATGACCTTTGCCGTTTTGTCCTAACTGCCTTGGCACCTACCTCCCTTTGCCTGGGCATCCTTCTCCCACCCCAGTGGTCTTCCTCCTGGACCCCAGGGCCAGGCAGCTGGGTCACCACTGCAGCCCTAGTCCCAGGCCAGCGCCTGGTGTGAGTTTCTGCATGAGAAACCTGGCGTCTTGCACCCCACCCCCGGGAGCTCTCTCCTGCAGGCCTGGCTGGCCAGAACACTTGCCCCGCCTTGGGGGGAAGCCCACCTCACTGCTGATCAGGGGGAACGGGCTATTTCTGTGCTGATGTCCAAGCTGAACTGTGAAAACCCAAGGCAGGGGCTATGCTTCCCTCTGGGGCCGACCCAGAGAGGGCCGGCATAGCCCCACAGCCACACACCCAGGGGTTAGCGTGAGGCCCTCGGTCCCTGCTGTCCTGCCTGGGGCAGGGAGGGGAGACAGGAGTCAAGGGGCCGTACTTGTTGTCGGTGATGCTGTACACCTCGACTGAGCTGGTCAGCCCTGTGTCTGTGACCCCAGCAGCCACAAAAATGCGGCCATCGTGGATGGTGGCCCCGAAGAGTGATCGAGCAGTCTGCATGGGAGCAAGCTCCTTCCACTCGAACTTCTTAGGGTCGTAGACGCACATCTTATTCAGGCACTTCCTGTGGGGCGGGGGGGGCAGTCAGTGAGAGGGAGGAAGCAGGAGCAGAGCCCCCCTCCCTTGGCCCCGCCCCTAAGGCTGCAGCCCTGCCTCCCTAGGCAGCCAGGACAGCACCGGTCCGGTCTAACCTGCAGCCCTGCTGCTGCACTCACTCCGGGCCTGAGCCTCACCTGTCGCTGCCTTTGCCGCCAATGACGTAGACAAGGTCCATATGGGACAGCACCGCGTGGCCGTACACCGTGTAGGGCAGCGGGTCCGATTCACCCCATTTGAACGACCTGGAGGGGAGGGGAGAGGGTGAGCGCACTCAGTCCCTGTCTCTGCATCCACCGACCCCCCAATACATATCCCGTATTCGGGGTGCACGCGGTAGATTACTGGAACTCCCCAGACCCCTCATTTCTTCGCTCACGTCCCACCTGCCAATCACCTGCCCCGCCCCTCCCCTCCCCAGCCTGGGCCTCCAGGCTCCCGCCCACACGGGGCGGCCCCGCCCCCTGCCCGGGCTCACAGCCTGTCGTAGCACATGACCGAGTCCAGGCTGCGTTCGCCGTCCTTGAGCTCCCGGCCGCCGACCACGTAGATGGAGTTGAGAGCCTCTCCCAGGCCGAAGAGGCAGCGCGGCGAGGGCAGCGGCGGCATCCCCAGCCAATCTGAGTCCAGGTGGTCAAACTGCAGGCCGGGGGTGCAGTCAGCTACTGCCCCCATACCCCCAGGCCTAGCCCCCTTCCGGCCACCCCGGGACAGAGAGAAGTCCAAGCCTCCAGGTAGGGCCAGCAGAGCCCAGAGGTGGTTTCTGGAGACAGCGCCCCTCCTCCTTTCAGGTTGAGAACAACCTAGCCCGGCAACTCCCAACGCCTCTGGCTTCGGAATACACAGGTGCCGGGAGATCACCATTACAGCACCAGGACAGGCCAGCTCTGCCAGGGCCTCTGAGAGCCACCCCGTCCCTCTGCACAGCAAACCCAAATGCAGCCAGTCCTGCCACTCAGCCCTTAAAACCTAGAGTGTAAGTCTGTCGCCCTGTCCACCTGGACGGTCTTTTAACAACAACACTAGTGGCTGATGTTTCTGAAAAGTTTCCGGAGGGCTGAGCCCCGCGCTGATGAACACTATTACACCCACCATTTAACCTTGAAACAACCTTATCAAGCCAGAAGGATAATACCCCCATTTACAAACGGAGACCCAGAGAGAATCAACCATGTGCCCACCAGTGCTGGTAACTGGTGGAGCTGCCCCCGCCTCCCAGCCTCATCCTGGCATCAGGCTACTCCTTGCCCCTCTCACCCCTGGCCTCCCTGAGTGCACCACTCCCTAGGCTCCTTCCCCTGCCACGCTTCCCTTCAGGTTTCCAAATTCCACCCCCCTGGCTCACACCTATATAGTCGGTCACCAGGAAGCCATTTCTGCCCCCTGAGATCCCACCGTCACACTACAACTTGGACTGGGCATCCTGCTCTACTGGTCCTTCCGGGGCCTCAGTTTCCTCATTTGTATAATGGGAGGGCTAGGCAGGATGGTCCTTTGTCTGGGACACTGTCTTCCACACTTCAGTGCTAGCCTATGCAAAGGCCCTGCCCAGAACCTGCGGTGACCTTGCTCCTCCTCCAGGCTGTGCCTGACCCCACCCCCTGTGCAGGGCTAGAGCCCCCAATACATCAGACCATCCTGGGGCTGTCATCCCCTGAAACTGAATCACCAAAGTTAGGTAGCTCGTTGTCCACTGCCTGTGACTGTCTTCAGCTTTGAGGCAAGGGCCTGTCTGTGAACCTCCCTGGTCTACAGCTCACCCTAGACCAATGACATGGACCAACAGGTAGACACAGGTCTTTCCTGGGCCTCAAGGCTGCCCCCAGTGCCCAGCACCCAGCACTGGCCACCCCCTCCCAGGGCTGGCCAAGCACCTGCAGGAAGTAAGCACTCATAGGGTCCTCTTTGTTGTCCTCATTGTAGAAGAGGCCCCCAGCCACGAAGACCTGGTTCTCCTTCGTCACCAGGCTGACGTGGTTCTTGGGGATCTGAGTGGAGAGGGAGGCGCAGTAACACTCATTGGCTGCCGGATCGTAGGCCACGGCGCCCTCCTCACTGATCATGAAGATGAGGTCCTGCAGGAACATGCCAAAGCGCAGAGTGTCGTTGAGGATGCCGGGTAGGACGCGCTCATCCTCCTCCTCGTCCTCCTCCGTCTTGGCTTCACCCGCGCCTTTGTCAGTGGTCTTGGCCCCTGCTGCCTCCTTCCCCTTCTCCTTCTTCTTCTTGCGCAGCACGGTGATGCGGCCCTCGTGGGCATCCTTCACCATCTGCACCTTTCGCAGCAGCTCAGGCTGGGCCCGCACGAGAGGGTGGCGCTCCACGCGGCTCTCTAGGAAGGCGCGAGGCAGCAGGCGAAAGCGCACGCTCTCGAAGACAGTGGGCAGGGCACGCTGGCGCTCGGCCTTGGCCTCTGCGTCGCCGCCGGCCGCCCACCGCATCACCGCCTCAAACACGGCCTCCTCCTTCTCCACGTTGAGACCGTCGCTGGAAATGATGGCGATGAGCTCGTCTGCCGAGAGCCCGAGGAAGTCATTGTCGCGCGATACGAGCGAGAAACGTGCGCAAATGAAGTCCCGGGCGGCCACGGCCAAGCGCGCGCAGTCGAGCAGGAGTCCGAGACGGTAGACCGCCAGGCAGTTGGAGAGACACAGGCGCTTCTGCAGGAAGGACACACAGATGGTGAAGATGGACGGGATCTGGAAGCGGTGCGCCGCGGCAAACAAATCCTGCACGCTCGCCTCATCCAGCGAGATCTCCGACGTGTACAAGTAGTGCAACACCTGGGCCACCACGTCGGGGGACACCTCCTCCAGGCGCAGCTCGCCTGCTTGCTCCGGCTCCGCCAGGAAGCGCGCCCGGAAGTAGGGGCTGCAGGCGGCCAGCACCAGGCGGTGGCACGGGAACTCGCGCTCACCCACCCGCACCACACAGTCGAGGAACTTGCCGTGGTCCAGCATGTCCTTGAGCCCGTCCTGCAGGAGTGTCTGCTGGTACAACCGCTGCTCCTCCGCCTGCTCCAAGCCCAGTGCCATGGTGGGTGGCCTAGGGTGCAGCGACCAAGGGTGCCCGGGGCCTCCTCTCCACTCCCTGCTTTACTGCTGGGTTGTGCTCAGTCTACGCAGCTGTCTTCCTGGGGCTATATATAGAGGTGGACCTGGCCCTGTAAGGAGAGCTGCCTGGCCTCCTGCACATGACGCAGAGGGGACAACTGGGCAGAGGCCCCCTCCCAGAGCAGCCTTGACTCAGCCCCGGGGGCTCATGGGATGGGAGTGGGGTTTCTGGGCCTTCCTGGAAAGATGAGGGCTTCACTGCCTCATTTCTAAATGGGGCATGGGATGGATTTGACTGCATTCCTGGTTGGGCAATGCTCCTCCGGGGAGGGGATGACCCAGCCTGTGCCCCTGGCATCAGGGAGGGGCAAGCATGAGAGTCTCACTTCCCCTGTCTCGCTGACTTCACACCTTCTGGGTCTTTCCACCCAGGTGCCTCTATCTTCCTCTCTGGAGTACGTCTCACTCCAGCCACCTCTGGATACCGTGTGCTTGGGTTCTGTGCTCAGTGAACTTGAGCATGGCATTCACTCATTGGGGACCTTGTTGTCCCGTCTTTAAAATGAAAAGATCTTTTCCAACTTCTGCCCCAGCTCAGATATCCTCCTTCCACTGTGCAAGGAAGTGCCTTGGGTGAACTAGACGGCCACTTTTCTGTGGAGCCTGGGGCAGCTCAGGCCTCTCCGTTGAGCCTCAGTTTCCCTTTCTACCCAATGAGGAGGTGGAGGGCTTAGACTTGAAGGGCCTCAGCCCGTTCTGCTGAGGTTCGGAGGCACCGAGGCTCCGTATTCCTAGGAGCACACAGTCACAGGGGTTTAACACTGTGAGGTAGCTGACATGCTGGAAGATTGATTTCCTAGACTTTGACTATTCTAAGTGTTCAACTCCCCCAGGTTTTAACGTACCGGGGGCGAGACATTCTGGATGTTAGTGTTCAAAAAGTGACACCCGAAGAGTTTAATATTCCAGGACTTTAGCTGTCTACCCTCATTGGTCTTAGTCTGTTCTTGGCTTGGCCTGAGCCGGCTTGGCCTGGCCTGCCTGGCCTTGGGGACCCCGTCCCCTGTGTACAGTCTGAGGTACCAGGGTGGGGAGACCCAGGGCAGCCAGTCCCTATGCCCACACTGCTCTGGACTCCTGACCAGCCCCCCTCCGCACACACAGCAGCCTCCGCCACCAAGATTAACTTGCTCCCAAAGTGCCGGAGGCTGCAGCTGTGGGTTAAATTTAGCCCCCTGGACACTGGCGTGAACTGTTATGGGGCATTCTCCCATCGTTCCTCTGAGTCACTTGTTTATAATCTCAGGCCCTGAGGGTGGAGGGATTGGAGAGGGGACCTCAGGCTGGGCCAGGACTGAGTCACCTCCCCTTTTGTGATCTCAGTGGTGTCACTGCCTGTCCCTCCTGAGCAGTACTTCTGACTGTTGTTCGGTCACCCCACCAGCAGGTCCCAGAGGGCACAGCACCTGGGAAGGTCCTGGAGGTAGTCCTGTCCATCTTGCAGAAAGGACAAGGAGGGCAAGTGGTGGGCTTCCAACCCAGCCCTGGAGCGCAGGGCCCTTCCAGCATGTCCTGTCAGGACACAAGGCTCTGAGAGGCTCCAAGACTTGGCCAAGTCACACAGCTGACAAGTAGCCCGGTCAGGATTCAAAGGGGATCTGCCTACCTCCAAGGGCTCACAGCTCCCCACAAATCAGCAACAGCAAGGCCAACAACAAAAAGGTCCATTAATCATAGTCTCATTTTCCAAAGACCAGGACAGAAGGTACTGACTGAACAATGAACTTATATTTACCAAGTGACTCCATGATGTATTTTTAGATTATGATGAATCCCATAGTGCTCACTCCCTACCAGGCATTCACTAGAATATGAATATATATATATATATATATATATATATATATATAGCACAGTCACTCACTGAGAATCTGCTGGGAATTCAGCAGTGAACATATCAAGCAAGAGTTCCTGTCTTCGTGGAGCTTCCATTCAGCTGGGGGTGGGGAGAAAGACAGCAACGAATAAATAGTTACACAGCATGTCAGCTGGTGATGACTGCTACGGTGACAAACAGCAGGAAACAGGGTGTGGGGAATGACAGATGGAGGTGGTGACGATTTCAGGTGGGGTGGGCAGGACGGACACGACATCTGAGCCATGGGAAAGGAGGGCTCCCGGCCAGGGAACAGCTGGAGCAAATGCCCTGAGGCAGGAAGGTGCCTGGCTCCTTCCAGTGGGAGGCTAGTGGGGCTGGAGCAGCGAATGCAGAGGTGAGGATGGGAAGATGAGGACAGAGAGGAAAGGGTGAGGGGAGCGTGCAGGACCACGGGCAGTTTCCCCCTCTGTGAAATGGGGAGCCGCTGTTTATGTTTTCATTCTAATTAGGGAAAATGCGAACATACACAAAAGTAGAGAGACCAGTAGACTGACCTGCCATGTACCCATCAGGCACTTCAACAACCGTCAAGTCACGGCCCATCCTGTGTCACCTCTGCTGCACCCACTCTGTGAATGACCAGGGAGAGGCCCGAGGGCTGGGTGTGGGTGTAGAAGACAGAGGGAGACCTCATCCCTCCACCACTTTTCATTGAATCAAAGGAAAATGCCATCTCGATTCATCCTTTTAATTTTTTACTCATTTAATCTTCACACCCAAATCATGAGGTGGGTATTAGAAATGGACATTTAGATGCCCAGCAAATAGGGATCAGTCATATGTTGTTTTTAAACAATAAACTGCGCATATGGAAAGTATACAATTTGATAAGTTTTGACGTGCATATATACACCTGTGAAATCGCCACTGCAATCAAGGTAGAGGACATATCCGTCACCTACATGTCGCCTCGTGGGGTTGGTGACACTGGACACCTTCTGTTCTCTCCCACAGCAGAAACAGAAACAAGTGACAAATTAAATTGTCATTGGAACCTCGGCCCACAAAAGTCGACCTGGGCCTGCTGGCTAAACCTAAGCAAGGCAACTGCTTGTTTAAAAAAAAAAAAGAAAAGAAAAGAACCCAGAGTCTTCTAACATAATAGCCAAGATGCCCGGGATACAATGAAAAATCACCCGTCATAATAAGAACCAGAAAAATCACAACTCAAATGTGGAAAGAATCAACTGACAGCAACACTGAGGCGAGTCAGACGCTGGGATGATCTGCTGGGGGTTCTAACGTGGCCGTGGCGACAGTGCTTCCACGATAAATCACACGTCCTCTCGAAACAAGTTTGTGGAAACTGAAAATCTCAGCAAAGACATGGGAGTTATGCAGAAGAACCAAGTGAAATTATAGAACCGAAAAATGGAATAACAGCAATAGAAACTTGCTGGATGGCCCCAGTAGGACGGGGTGGGGAGGGTGGCAGAGGATAAAGTCAGTGCCTGTGAGGACAGATGAACGGGACGTCCCCGATCTGAAGAACAGAGGGAGCGTGGAGTGAAGAATGAACCTGAACGGCGTCGCGGGCCCACGAGACCAGAACAAAGGCTCCGGCGTTGGCATCATAAGGCCCCAGAAGGAGAGGAGAGGCTGAAAACGTCCAAAATCTGGTGAAAGACACAAACACGCAACTTCAAAGAGCTGAGCAAACCCCAAACGGGATCCGTGCCAAGACACATGATTAAACTTCCAGAAACTGAAGACAAAGAGAAAAAACCTTGAAAGCAGCCAGATAAAAACAACCCAACCCCGATAGGGGAACACCAATTTAAATGATGGTGGATTTCTCACCAAAAACCATGGAGGCCAAAGAAAGTGGCATAACATGCTTTAAGAGCTGAAAGAACTGAAGATGGTGAATTCCATAGCTGATGAAGCGATCTTTTAGGAAGGAAGGGGAAATAATCCCAGGGAAGCTACAAAACAAGACGAACAAATAAACGAGAAACGTCTAGGAACCAATCAGTGAGTCTGGAGGACAGAAGAATACACACACATCAACTGCATTTCTGTGCGTTCACAACGAACATGCAGAAACCACAACTTAAAGCTTACTAGCATTTATAACCACTCCAAGGAAAGTGCGACATTTATGAATACACTTAACGAAATGCATACAGGCTCTGTGTAGCGAAAATTACAAAATGCCGATGAAAGAAACTGTAGGAGACCCAAATAAAGGGAAACACATATTGTGTTTGTGGACCGGAAGATTCAACACAGTAGAGATGTCCATTCTCCCTCAATTGAACTATAGGTTTAATTCAGGGTCTTATCAAGATCCTAGAAAAGTTTTTAAGAGACTAGACAAGCTTATTATAAAATCCATAAGGAAAGGCAAAGGCCCCAGAATATCAAAACAATCTTAGCAAAGAAGAGCAAAGCGGGAGCGACCACTCGACCTGACCCCAAGTTGTCCAGTGTAGTCACAGCACTCAGGACTGTATGGCGCTGGCCCAGGGACAGACACACAGATCAGTGGGACAGACCGGAGGACCCAGAAACAGATCTAAACATGCTCAACTGAGTTTTGACAAAGGTCCAAAGCAATCCAGTGGAGGAAGGATAGACTTTTCAACAAACAGTACTGGCGCATAGAGAGGGAAAAAAAGCCTCGACCTAAATCTCACACTTCACACAAAAATTAACTCAAAATGGATCATGGACTTAAAACGTAAACCATCTAAAACGATGTTGGAAAAGAGGAACAAAGTTGCAGATCTCACACTTCCTGATTTCAAAACTTATTGCAACACTACAGAAATCAAAGCAGGGTGGTGCTGGCCTAAAGACGGGTCCGCAGGCCACTGGAATAGAACGGAGAGCCCAGAAATGAACGCTCACGTACGTTGTCGAATGATGTGTGACAGGTGTGCCAGAACCATCCGCTGGGCCAAGGGCAGTCTCTTCGGTGGTGTTTGGAAAACCAGATATCCGCGTGCAAAAGAATAAAGTTGTCTTCCATCACCTGCAAACATTGACTCAAAGAGCTGAAACTACAAAGCTTTTAGAAAACAGAGGAAGAAAGCTTCACGACATCGGACCTGGCGATTTCTTGGATACGGCATCAGACACAGGCAAAGACAAAAACCAGACTACACCTAAACTGAGAGCTTTTGTGCATCTAGGGCAGAACTGACAGAAAAGGCAACCCATGGAACAGTGGGAAATATTTGCAAGTTATGTATCTGCTAAGGGGTTAACATCTGAAATATAAAAAGAACTCCTAAAACTCAACAACAACCAACAACCTGATTAAAAAATGGGCAAAAGAACTGCATAGACGTTTTTCCAAAGAAGATAGGCAAACGGCCCATGAGCACATGAGAAGATGCTCCGTGTTACTCATCACTAGGGAAGCGTGAGCCCAAACCACAAGACGCCACCTCACACGCCTGCTGGAAAGTCGACTGCAGAAGCGCAACAAAACAGCAGGCGCTGGTGAGGATGTGCAGCTGTCCTCAGCTGGGTAATACACCCAAAGGCACTGCAAGCAGGGTCTCAAAGAGAGAGACGCGTACACCTGCGTTTGTTGCAGTACTATTCACAATAACCAAAGGTGGACGTAGCCCAGATGTCAACAGACAATAGACAGATGAATGGATAAATAAAATGTGGGACCCACACATGTACAATGGAATATTATTCAGCCTTCAAAAAGGAAAGGAATTCTGATACAAGCTGTAACATGGAATAAACCTTGGGGACATTGTGGTAGGTGAAATAAGCCCATCACAAAAGGACAAAGAATGTGTGATCCCACCCACAAGAGGTATCCAGAGTCGTCAAATCATAGATGCAGAAAGCGGGGTGGTGGTTGTCAGGGGCTGGGAGCGGGCAGGGGGCACAGGCAGTAACTGTCAGTGGGGACAGAGGTTCGGTTTCACCACAACGCGAATGTGCTTCACACACTGCCTGTGTGCGGCCCGCCTGGCTGACTTCCCAGGCACGACTCTGAAGGCCACATAAACGGGGGGTAGGTCCAAGGGCACCGCCAAGCCAGGGGCGCGTGGCTTCCTAACTCACTGCGCCTGAGACGGGAGGAGACCTGGCTTTCTCCAGCAGGCCAGCGCCACTCGGACCTGTGCTCCAGGTCACCGGGTGCTCGTGAGCTGCTCGGTCCCAAAGAGCAAGGCTGGAGAGAGTGAGGCTCCCTCGATACCTTCTGTGGTGCCCGCCATTCACGACCAGAGCTGCCCATCGGCCTCTGGCTCCCGGCCTCACACGGCACCTGCCCAAGCTCTGTGGAGGGGAACTGGGAACTACAGTTGGTCCTTGAACAACGCAGGTTTGAACTCATGGGTCCACTTACACATGGATTTTCATCAGTAAATACGTACAGTTCTAGAAATGTATTTTATAATTTTCTTTTTTCTACCATATTTTATTGTAAGAATACAGTGTATATAATACATATAATATACAAAATATGTATTGATTATTAGCGGTAAGGCTTCGTGTCAACAGCAGGCTGATAGGAGTTAAGTTTTGGGAGAATCAAAAGTGATATGTGGATTTCGACTGCCTTGCGTTCGGCGTCCCTGACCCCTGGTTGTTCAAGGGCCGACCGCACTTTGACAACAGGGGTGGTGAGGCGGGGCTGAAGGGAAAGAAGGTGTGGAGACGTGACCCGCAAACGGATGGGCAGCAAGAGGGAAGGGAGCAGGAACAGAGAGAAGCAGACCCCCCCACCAGAGACCTGGGCGGGGGCGTGGCCAGGCCCTCCTGTCCCTCCTTGAGCCTTTTTCTAGGGTGGCCTGAGTGAGCCCCGCTCCTTTCAGCCCAGGAAGTGGGACTGTGGGAAGACTGTCCACCCCGGGGACCGGCACCTCCCTGGCTGGTTAATGAATCCACCCTCCAGCCTTCTGTCCTCCCTCCCGCCTGACCCACCCCCTGGGCCTGGACTAAGTGGCACAAACACAGGGGCCTCATTCACCTCATTTCCCCGGGGGCCTAGAAACCCTGGTGCGGAGCCAGGGCCCTGGTGGGCCCAGGGGGAGCCACATGCTCCCCACTCAGAGGTCACCACCTGTCTTCCACATGGGCTCCTGTCTTCCCAGAGCCCGTGACAGCATCTCCGATACCTGCCCCCGTCAGACTCACCTGCCCATGAAGGGAGGGATGAGTCCACACTGGCGGTCACAGCGCCCCCGGGGCTGAGTGCAAATGCTCAGGGCTCCCGAGCCCACACACCTGCAGGGAACCACACCTGCAGGGAACCACACCTGCAGGGGCCCTGGCCTCTGGGGCCTCTGCCTCACTAGCCCTGGGACCTCTCCTCTTTCAAGCTCATTCTGCACCCCCCTAGCTCCAGAATGAGTTTGGGGGTGCACCTGCGCTCTTGCCTCAGCTCCTGACTCTGGGTGCTGCCCGTAGTGCAGCCCACCCACCATTGTGGGAGAGAGATGGGGTCCAGGGCATGACGTCCTCACGGCCTGCAGCCGAGCTGTCGGGTTCCTTGCTCTGGTCCAATCTTTCTCAGCGATAGTCAGGGCAGACAACACGTAAAGAAGAGGCTGGGCAGCCCTGGCCAGTGGCTCGGTTGGTTGGAGCACCGACCCACAAACCAAAAAGTTTGCTGGCTGGACTCCCAGCCAGGCCCTATACCTAGGTTGTGGGTTTGATCCCCAGTAGGGGCGTGTTTGAGAGGCAACTGATTGACGTTTCTCTCTCTCTCTCCCTTCCTCTCTCTCTAAAATCAATGAGTATATCCTTGGATGAGGATAAAAAGAATTAAAAAAAAAATAAAGAAGAGGCTGGGCCAAGGAACAGTTGTACTGACTTTATTCCCCTCACTCCACTCTTCTCACTCCTCCGCCTGCTGTTCCCCACACACTTCACTGGGGGGCACATGTGACCAGACATCGGGGGTCCACCGGCCTGGGCACAGCTGTTCTGCCCCCGCTGTGAGGGGCACCGCGGCAGCACGTGCCAGTGTCGGGGGCTCAGGCTCTGAGACCGGCCCAGCTCCCAGAACTGGGGTTGTGGGGCCCGCGTCAGGAGCCCTGGCCTCTCTGGCCACTCACCCCCACCTGGGCCACGACCAGGGAGGCGCAGGTTCTGGGCCTGAAGTCCAGCTGGACAGAAGGACCTCCTCTCCGCCAAACTCCGGGGGGGGATGACCCTAAACGCCCCTCCCCACCACTACCGCCAGCCCTGGGGGGTGGGTATGAAGCCCCAGTCCCTTCAGTCCAATACCCAGGTGCTTATTAATCTGTTGTTAAAATAAAAAGGAAATGGAAAAGCTGGTAGAACAAGAACCCCGTCCATACTGGCGCTGCTGAGGTTCCATTATTGCTGCAGACCCTCTCGGTCTGGCTGGAAAGGAGTTCCCTCCCACCGTGGCCCAAGGGGGAGAGCATTTAGCACCAGGGACACAGGGCTCCTGTCCCCACTGGGATGTGGCCTCCCAGGAGAGGGCTTGGCTGTGCCCACCTATATAGCTACAAGACCCTTTTGATCAGACCCCTGTCCTGCCCTTAGAGGGAAGGGATGAAAGGACAGGAAACCTCAGTCTTGGGACAGGGTTTCACTATCAACTCCCCCACACCCATCTCTGGCCTCTGCTTGTCCAAGTCTGGCCTGGCCAGGGCCCCAGGCTTGCTAAGGCCGCAGTGGGGCTAGCAGGTGACAAGGCCACCAGCCCCTATGGTAGAGCCTGGTGTCAGTGACAAGGGGTTGGGAACCCGTGGGGGTCCCGGCCTAGAGCCCATTGGGGAAGATCAACTTTTGAGGGGGGAAACATGAGCCAGCTCTGGAGAGCTGCCAGGCACTGGGACCAGAGGTTAGAAAGAGCAAGCATTGGGGAGTGGGGAGGGGGGACCCTGAGGACATCATGGAAGCCCAGAGATAATGGGAACGAGAGAGGGGAAGAGCTTCAGTAAAGCAGGGGCCGAGGAGGCCCAGGCTGGGGACGGGGAGCCACAGAGCTGGGAGCCAGACCAGAAGCCTTCCTCCCTCGGGGAGGGCCCACTTTCCATCCCCAGAGGACGCAGGGGCCCCTGAGGGTGTGTGCGCAGGCTCTGGCCTGCCCTGCTCCTGGGGCAGAGGCAGCCCCAAACTCAGCCAGGCCAGGGCACTGCCCCCTCCACGCCCAGAGAGCTAGCAGGCTGTGCGGCTTGGGTTACAGACCCTCAAATCACTCGGGCTCCTTGGGCCTGCCCACATCTGTACAGAATAAAGTGCTTCGTTTATTGATGATTAAAATGTGCCCAGTTCCCTGCCCCAGCGCCATGGCCTCACAAGGAAGTCAGAGGGGCTCCGACCCCCTCAGCCCGTAGGCTGATGGGGCCCAGCCACCCCTGGTCCCCCTTGGGCTCAGGCCTCTTCCCGCTCCAGCTGTGCTGGGAAGGTGGTGGTGGGGGGTAGTCATGGGGGTTTAAGGTGCAAAGAGTATAACAAACAAAACCATATAAACACAATAGGAAAGAGCTTAACTAGGAAACATGTAGCTTATGGAACCTTCCTCCTCTTTGAAAGGCAGGAATAAAGATGTTAAATGACAACAAAAAAGGGTGACCTGTTAGTGCTGGCCTCTCGGGGGCAAGCACTGGGCACAGGGAGGGGCTCCCCCACTCCCTGGACCCTACCCTGCCCCCAGGGCCTGACCATGGGGTCCTTTCCCCAACAATGCCACAGGCACCCCGCCACCAGCGCAGGGGCCCAGGAGGGACGACGATGCTGGACACCAGCCAGGGGCAGGTTGTGGTGGGGCCGAGGCCTGGCACTGCCCTCGGGGAGCGGGGACGGACACAGACCCACGAGTCTCCTCCAGAGTGGGAGGCACGGCCAGGCATCAGGTGAGGGCAGGTGCCCGCGAACAGAAGCCCCTGCCTGCTGCCCCACTGATAGCACCTTAAATCCTCGAAACACGTGCCCGAGCCTCACCCTAGGGCCCTTCCCCCGGGGTCCACTCGTTTGCAGGGGCTCTTTGAGTGCAGCCCCTGGAAGCTGGTGCTGCTGTGGGAGCCGACCCCTCTGCCCGCCCAGGGCCTGCCCACAGCACCCTGAGGCCCAGGGCTCGAGGGGCGGCCTGGTGCAGGGCGGGTGATGGGTGGGGAAAGCAAATGCCTGGGGTCCAGCCCCTGCCTGCCCCACTCCACACGGTGGGGAGCTGGTTCTAAAGTCTTCATGCCTCGCCGCCCCCCACCCACCACGCTCACGGGCATTCAGTCTCCAGCCCCTGCTCCGTGTGCACAGACTCAGACTGAGTCTTCAACCGCTCCAAGGGGGGCTGGCACCCCCGCCTCCCCAAACCCTCCAGGACAAGGGGGCACGTCAGGGGGCGCAGGGGAGGCAGGGATGAGCTGCTGAGGCTGGCCAGGGCTCCACCTGGATGACCCCTCGGCTCAGGCCCTCAGCAGAGTGACGGGTGACCCCTCACCTGGAGGGGGCACTGCAAATAGTTTCCTCTCTTTTCTTTTTCCTTCGCTTTCAAAAAAACCCAAAAAACAAAACAAAACAAAAAAACAGGAAAGGCTTCAAGGAGTCGCTGAAGGGGAGCACTTGGGAGTGAGGTGTCTTCCACCAGATCTGGGGCAGCTCCAGCCTGCACCCCTGCTAGGGGCGGGGGCCTCAAGCAGAGCGTGTCCAGCCACCTCTGGGGATGGGGGTGCAGCGGTGCCAGGCAGGTGGGCCCTCCCACAAGGCGGGAAGGGCCTCGGGGATGCTCCCAGCCGCCCTGGGTTGCAGGTGCTGCACGCGCAGGGCAGGGTTAGTTGTTGGCGCTCATCCGCCCTCCGCTGTTGGCAGTGGTAGGGAAGAGTGGAGGAGGGGTGGGCAGGTGGGGCGGGGGCGGCAGGGTCTGGGGCAGCCCCGGGAGCAGGGGCAGGGCGGGAGCCTGAGGCTGGGTGGGGGGCAGGCCTGGTGCAGAGGGCGGGCCGTCGCCGGCCAGCGGGTGGCTGACGCGGAAGCATTTCTCCTTGTGGGCCTTGAGCATGTTGGAGAAGCGGAAGCGCTGGCCACAGACGTCGCAGGGGTAAGGCTTCTCGCCCGTGTGGGTGCGCCGGTGCCGCTTCATGTTGGGCCGGCTGGTGAAGCTCTTGCCGCAGATCTCACAGATGTACGGCTTCTCCCCTGGAGGATGGCGGTGGACAGCGGGGTGTCGCCGGGGGGGCTGCTACACCCCAGCCCAGGGCCGGCCTCCCCGCACCCACGGAACCACAGTGGGGCTCAGCCCTGGCATGCCAGGGTCCTCCCCACTCTGGGCCACTTTGCACCAGCCTCACCGACCCTGGGCGGCGGGGAGCGTGGCCCCCAGCCCCAGAAGGGCAAACTCGGGTCCGAGGTGGGGAAGGGCGGGGCCGTCCCGGGCATCCTGAGCAGGGCTGAGACGGGTGGGGCCTGGCACTCCCGGGGCCGCGGTACCTGTGTGGGTCTTCATGTGCTCGTCGAAGTACTGCTTCATGTTGAAGTCCTTGCCGCACCACTGGCACATGAACTGCTTGTGGCCAATGTGGATGCTCATGTGTGACCGCAGCTGGTACTTGTACTGGAAGCGCTCGTTGCAGTTCTGGGGGTGGGGTGGGGCGTGAGGC
This sequence comes from Trachops cirrhosus, assembly GCA_028533065.1. Taxonomy (NCBI): domain Eukaryota; kingdom Metazoa; phylum Chordata; class Mammalia; order Chiroptera; family Phyllostomidae; genus Trachops; species Trachops cirrhosus. The sequence continues at coordinate 7,426,437 of CM052544.1, forward strand.
CAGGGGCACGGAGGGCAGCAGCTTTCAGGGAGGGAGGCACTGGCCCTGGCTCCCGGGGCAGAGGTGACGAGGCCATGGGGTGCAGGGCCCCGTGGGAATGGGGACAGGAAGTGGGAAGAGGCTGCAGAGGGGAGGCAGGCCTCATGCTTAAAGCCAACCCCCCCCCACACACACACCTTTGTTGTGGGGCCCTCTCCCCTGCACCTGCAGCTCCGTCTGTCTACCTGAGATGCTCCTCTCGCCACCTCTCCCCGAAGCCCGCCCCACCGTCCCAGCCCAGGCAGACTTCCCACCCTGACTGTGTGCGGCTGGGTTAGGGGTGGAGTGGGAGAGGGGGGTGGCGGCAGGGGCAGGCCGGTGGGTGACCAGGTCAGGATGGAGTGGGAAGTGACAGCCACAGACATCAGACGGAGGGCCCCTCTCAGAACCCTGCACCCCACTGCCCTGACCCCCCTGCCCTCAGTCCCGGCCTGGGGGGCGCCGCCGGGGGCAGGGGGAGAAGGGCGCTCACCTCGCACCGGAAGGGCTTCTCCCCGGAGTGCTGCAGCGAGTGCACCTTGAGGGACATGCTGCGTTTGAAGGACTTGCCGCAGGTCTCGCAGGTGAAGGGCATGTCCTTGGTGTGAGCTACGGGGCGTGCAGCATGGCCGTCACAGCTCTGGGGGACCCTGCCTGCCCTGGGGCCCACCTCACCACCTCTGCTGCAGGACCTGGGGCTGCCTCCAGGAAGGGCCCCCTTCCCTGTGGGCTAGGGATCTGCCTGCTCTGAAGTCTGGTCAGACAAGCGTGGAGGCCCTTCTGGTTCCTTAGCCCCTGGCCCAGAGAAATAGCCCAGGCTGCCTCACCCCCTAAAGTTTCTGGGAGAGACGGAAGGTCCCCATGGGACTGACACAGCTCCAACCCGGGCCCAGCCACTGGCGCCCTGCTCGGCCTCCATGGGCCTCAGAGTCTTCTATAAAAGGAGGCTGGGAGTGGTACTATGTCACAGTGGCAGCTGATGTTACAGGGTGTGAGCCTTCTAAAGGTTGGCTGCTCCCCCCAGAACCCACAGATAGTCTGGGAGCGCGACTGGAGGCAGGGAGGGCCCCCTCAGAGCTCACGGCTGGTGAACCTGAGCCCAGGAAGGACCACCGGTCCTGGGTTACCCAGCATGTCCTGGCTGAGACCTAGACCTGGGGGTCCCAGCTTGCAGGCAGCTCACACTGGAGGCCCCCAGGACTGTCTGGTGGAGAAAGGGGGTAAGGCCCACTGTGGCCACCTTTCCCTTGAGCCCAAGTCCAAGAGCAGGCAAGGCTCGGAGGGCTGCAGGGACACAGACTACCAGCCAGGCCCACCTGGAGCGGAGGGACAGCCACGCCCAAGGCAGAGAGGTGGCCCAGCACACCCTCGGGGTGCCTCCTTACTGGGTCCAGGTGTAACCCTGCGGGGAGGGCTGCCTTCAGAAGAGCCGGAAGCCCTGTGACAGCCCCAAGGTGAGAGGGAACCAGAGGCACAGCTGTCCTCAAACAGACGGGGCCTGTGGCAGCTGGGTTCCGGACCCCGCCCACCAGGGCGTCCAGGAGCCCGTGTGCAGTGCTCAGCCCGCCTGACTGGACACGGCGGCCCCGGCCCCAGAGCCTGTCCACGTCCACCTGCCGCTGCCCCCAGCGACCCCAGGCCTCCCCGCCGAGAGGGGCCCTCTCGCCCCTTCCGGTGCCCTCGGACGTGAAGTCCATCCCCGCACACGCACCGGCTGGCCGGCTCTGTCCTCAGGCTCCACGCCTGACGGGCCTGGACTTACCCACCATGTGCTTGCGCACGTGGGCCATGGTGTAGAACTTCTTCTCGCAGATCTCGCACGAGAACTTCTTCTCCGCGTAGCCGTGCACGATCTTGTTGTGCTCGTGGAGGGACCACAGCTTCTTAAAAGCTTTGCCGCAGGTCACGCACTGTGGGGTGAGAGGACTTCAGGCCCTGGGCCCCGAGTGGGGACCCTGTGGTGGAGGGCAGGTTGCTGCCCCTCTCTGGCCTCACTTTCCTCCCCCACATGGTGCTGGAGAGCAAGCCCTCAAGTCCAAGGAGCAGCCAGATCTGATGTTCTGGGGGCTGGGGGGCGGCACCTCCCTGAACACCCGCCCACCGCCCAGGGCTGCAGCCCGGGCCCTCTTTCATCCTTGAACTTAACTAGGGCCAGGGGTCACCTCTCCCAGGAGGCCCCTCCTCTGTGCTCATTTCAATAAAGGCATCCCTCTACAGAGGGGAGACACATGACTGGCTGAAGGGCCCCCACAGGTATGGAGAAGCCTCTCTCAGGCCCAGACCTGAGCTCTCCCACCTCCCGGCTGGGACCCAAGCCCTGACACCATGGAGATCGCCAAGGAGACAGGTCTCAGAGGGCTGGCTGCAGGAAGTGTGGGGGGTTGGGGTGCTGCAGGAAGGACCAGGTCCCAGTGCAGGGTGGTGGGAACCTTAAGGCTCCGCTCGTCCCCTCCTCTTGCCCTGGGTCCCTGTCAGGCCCATCCCCGCCAGACACCCCCAGAGACCTGGAGACCAGACCAGGGCTCAAGCAGAAACTGGGTCATGGTGGTCAGGCTGCCCAGGTCGGAGAGGGAACAAGGGTCTTTCCCCTTCAGAAGGGAGGCTCAGGTGTGTGGCAGGTGGAGCGCAGAAGAGCAGCCCAGCAGACAGGCAAGTGGGAACAGGTACGTGAGGGTGAGGCAGAGACCAGGCAACCCCCAGGTAACACTTTCTCAGGGGCACTGCAATTAGCAATTAGTTCAGGCAATTAGCACCCGCCTACCTGCCCTTACCACCTTCTCAGTCACAAAGGTAAAAACCTGTGCTGCCCACACCCTGAGAGGCCAGGCTGGCCCAAGGCCGGGCTGCCAGCCCAGCTTCCCTGCTTGGCTCCAGCAGCCCCTGCTTTTCCTAAATTTCTCATCCAATCCCTCTTCCCCAGGCCCAGGCCAGCTGGCATCTCCAAGAGCTGAATGCAAGGGCTCCTTCCTGCCAGCTGCCTCTTACTCTACTCAGTCTTGGTGGCAAGTGGAAAATGGCGCCCCCCTCTGGGCAAGCCGTGCCTCGTTTTGTCTGTGCTGCTGTGCACCAAACAGTCTGTGACGCTCCACACGGTGGCCCTGCTGGCTCATCCCCCTCGCAGCTGGCTACCCCCCAGTCCCGTGTGCTCCGGCCACTCTCTCATCCTCCCAAGTCCATGCTCCCTTGACCTTCTGGCCAAGGGCACTGTTTGTTCCAATCCTATCTGCACCTCTTTCCATGTGTCAAAGCCCGGCACTATCCATTTCCTCCAGAAAGCTCTCCTTGACATTCTCACCAGCCTGGGCCTGGGCTGGCCCCGCTGTCCGGGAGGGCTAAGTCTGGTCTCCCCAGACCGTGCATGCAGGCAGCAGGACCCCGGGCACCCGAGTTGGCCTGGCCCAGCCTGGGTGGCCGTGGAGCCTCAGCTGGCCATCTGCCCCGCCCCGTCCCGCCCATGGAGCCGCCCGGAGGCCCACCTGGATGTTGCGCTCACAGTCTGTCTGCCGGTGCAGCAGCAGCTCACTCTCCAGCAGGAAGCGCTTGCCGCACTGGTCACAGATCTGCATGCGGCTGTGGGTCACGTTCATGTGTTTCTCCAGGTACCAGCGGTTGTTGAAAACACGCGGGCACTTCTGGCACGGGTGGTGCTGCTTCTCCTCAAGCTTCACCTTGGCTCCCAACCCGTCAGGGGCCTGCGGCCCTCGAGCCGGCGCAGGGGCCACCCCAGGGGGCTGCTTCGACCTCTTCCCTCCACGCTGCCCGGCCTCCTCGGGCTCAGGGGGCGCCTGCCGCCGGGCGTTCTCCCGGGACCTCGTGGCCATGCGACTGTGGGGAGGGGGCTCTGCCCGGCTGCCCCTGCGCCCCGCTGGGCCCTGCCTGGCCCCCGCCTCCCCCTCCTCCTCGTCTTCCTCCTCCTCCTCCTCTGAGCTCTCTTGATCCTGGTCACTGTGTCCTTCCTCCTCCTCCTCCTCCTCGTCCTCCTCCTGTTCACTGTGCCCTTCCTCCTCATCATCCTCCTCTCCCTGACTGCCACCTTCCTCTTCTTCCTCCTCCTCCCCTCCACTGCCACCGCCCTCCTCTTCCTCCTCCTCCTCCTCCTCCTCTTCGTCCTCCTCGTCCTCCGAGTGTCTCTGCAGCCCATCCTCCCGGCCCAGCACCATGGTGGCCGGGCCCGCGGCAGCGCCCGGCTTCCCCTCGGGCGTCGTGGACACGTGCAGAGTCTGGTTGTTGAGGTTGACCTCCACGATGATCTGGGACTGCTCCTGGCGGCTATAGGTGCCAGAACCCCCGAGCTCTTCCTCTAACTCCTCCCTACCCTCCAGCTTGCACAAGCTGGCCGGGGGCCCACCAGCCTCCTCCGCACCACCCTCCTTCTCCTCCTTGAAGAAGGGCTGAGCTGGCCCAAGGGTGGCAGGCACTGTGCCCCCTGCAGTCCCTGCCCCGTCCTCAACACGCACTGAGTAGGGGTCAGGCCCCTCGCGGGCGTAGATCTTGGGCAGGCCTGGGGTGTCGGCCTCCTGCTTGATGTCACAGTAGTAGGGTGGCGCGGCCGGGGTGCAGCTGGCAGCTGGCTGGGCTAGAGCCACAGCGCTGGGGCCCGGCGGGCCCAGGGAGCGGGCGTCCAGCAGCTCCTGGCAGGACGCAGCGATGTCAGCCATCTGCAGCAGCGAGGCGGCGCTGAGCACCTCGTGCACGTTGGCCGCGTTGACCAGCAGCTTGGACGTGTAGATGAAGTTGAGGATCTGCTGCAGGCCGCCGGGGGCCAGCGCCTCCAGGGACAGTTCCACCCGCTGCAGCTGCTTGTTCTGGGTGAAGAGCGAGTGGAAGAACTGGCTGTAGGCAGCCAGCACGCCCTTGTGAGCCGGGAAGACGCTACGCTGGGGCACCAGCACCAGGTCCACGTCGCAGAGGTCAGGCTGGAAGAGGCGCTGCTCGTTCAGACGGCCCATCAAGCAGGCGAAGTGCAGCGCCACGTCCTCCACCAGCGAGAACTCGGCCGCCGGTGAGTCGGTCGTCTTCTCAACCAGCAACTGCAGGGCAGAGGGCACAGGTCAGGTCAAGGCCGGCGGGGCCCCGGCCCACCATCCCGCAGGCAGCCCACCCCGTCACTCCTGGTTCCGTGTTCCAGAAAGGAGCCAACACTTCAGCGAGGAGGAGCAGGAGGAGGAGGAAGAACTAGGATCTGAGCTCGAATCAGCTGCCCCTCAGAGCTCAAACTCCAATGGTGACTTTCTGAGGCCGCAGACCAGTTAACTTTTCTGGGCCTGCAGCTCTTCCGCTGCAAAGCAGGAAGTCATCCGGGGAAGGGAAGAGGAAGAGGGGAAAAAGGACTAGGGCGACCCACCGTCCAGGTGTGCCAGCAACCTAGGGCTTTCCCAGGACGCAGGGCTTTCGGCGCTAAAACCAGGACCATGTGGGCAAACGGACTGGCTGGCTACCCCGGCAGGGACACAGGCATTTCCTGAGCTCCATGAATTTTCTCCCCCACGCTCACTCACACAAATAAAACCGCACCCGCCCAACCCCAGACCCCTCGAGAACAGAAGCCAGGCTCACGCGCTCACTGCCCGGCCTCTGGCTCCTGCACCCCTGGGAGCGGCACCTGAGAGAGGCCCTTGCCGCACCAACGGCGGGCCACGCCTGGCCTGAGCGCAGCAGAGGTAAAAACTTCTGCGAAGCACTCTCTGCCCAGGGCCTGCGGCTTCTGCCGGCCTGGTGCTGCTGCCCTGCTAGAGGAGGCTGCTGAGACCCAGCCAGCCCCTCATCACTTGCCAGAGCTTGGGCTCGCCGGGGCCTCGGGCCTGGCCCCCAGCAATGCCCTCTCACACAGGGGTTCTGCAGGGCAGGAGGACACCCAGCCTGTGTCGGCCCCAAGGCCTGCCCCCCAGGCTCTGAGATGGCCCCATCTTGGAAGGCTACTCCATCCGGGGCCTCTGTCGGACAGGTCAGGCTATCTAGCCTCTGAATTGTGGCAGTAGGGACTGGCTTAACCTTTCCTGGCTGCACCGCAGGGGCCTCCCCAAAAGGTAGGCAGCACAGACAGGCCGGCTGCCCAGTCCCTTGCGTGGGTCCAACACACAGCATTTGCTCACGTATGTGCCAATTGCCTGCCTGGCTGGCCCAGCCCCGCAGGTTCCTGGTTCTGGCCCTCCTCGGACCCTGTCCAGCTGGGTCCGAGCATCCTATATTTGAGGGCCTTGCTCTACTGCCACAAAGCCATCACCCCCCCTTCCCAAGACAACTCCCTGGAGGCCCTGGGATGAAACCCAGGTCCCCTCCATCCTCGCCTCACCCTCACCCCCCATGCCAGTCCTCCCCCGGCTGGGGTAGCAGTACGTGGGCCCAGACTGGGCAGGGAACGGGGGTGTCTAGTCTCAACTTTGGTCACTTGAGTGAGAGTCGGCCCTGGGCCTCAGAACAGGCCGCAGGGAGCTCCCAGGGACAACAGGGGCCCAGGGCAGCACCCACCACACTCTCACTCAGGCCCCACTCTGGCCAGGCCCTTGGCCACGGACACTATCTTCCCCGAGTTCTCCCACCGCACCTCCTGCCCCCTGGGCAAGACACCACCCATCTACCCCTCCGTGTCGGGGCCGCTGGCCAGCTCAGGCCTGGCCAATCCAGCTGGGATCTAGTGCCAAGTCCCTCCTGCTTCCCTCCCCTGACTCAGTCTGATTCATCTTCTGGGACCAACTGCTATTGTACAGATGGGGAAACTGAGGCTCAGCATGGGAGAGTCCCAAAGCGAGCAGTGGCAGAGCACCGGCCTTCTGGCTTTTCTAAGGCCACCCTTCCCGGCTGGACTGGACACTACTCTTCGTAGACAGATTTCTTGACCTTTAGTAACTTAAAAAGCAGGAAGAGGCATCTGGGGACCCGCCTCAGACTCTCCCTTCTCAACCTCCCACCCAGAGCTGCTGCTACCTATAGGTCAGTGAGGGCTCAGGGTGCAACTTGGACAGTAACGGGGGCTACTCAGGGACGCTGGTGGCCAGATAGTGGTGGAAGAAGTGACTTGGACGAGGGCTTGTCAAAACCAGGCCTGTTGGGGAGAGCCCACCCCAGGCCCCGGGGCCGTGGTCCAGCCTGCTCCCCTTCACAGAATGCCCTCCAGTGCCCAAGCTTCCGTGTGCAGGTCTGGACCCAGGGCCCAGGTGAGGCCCGGCCAAGGCCCTCTGGCTCTAGCCAAGGAGGAGCGGTTAGCCTGCGGGGTAGTGCTGCCCCAGAGATCCATGCACAAGGCAGTCCCCCCGCTAGGCCAGCACCATCCTCATCTCCCGAGGGGCCAAGAACCCCGGGATCAGGCACTGTGACTGAACTTCTTTGAGAAGGCACCCAGATGCCGTCTGAGTCCGGAGCTGGCAGTCCTTCAGCAGGGCACAGCTGCCCCCTAGCCTGGCGCCTTCCACACAGGGCCCACCAGCTGTGCCCGCCTCCCCAGCCAGATGTGCCAGTTCCTTGAGGCTGCAGATGCCCCTCCCCAGGTGGCTGTGCCAGCTGTGGCCACACACCCCACCCTGAAGGCCAGGCCAGCCTGGCTAAGATGCCGGGCCAGGGGAGTGGTCAGGCACTCTGGCTGCCAGGGGGTTTCATGCCCTCACACCCCAGCCCCCAAGCCAGGCTGGGGGAAAGCCAGGTGCCAGGGACACCTGCCTCGGTGCTCATCCAGGTCAGAGCTTCCACACCTGAGGGGTATACTCTGCCTCATGGCCAAGAAGCTGCTGCCTCCCTAATCTGCCCAGCGCCTCCCTGGAGGCGGGGGGGATGAAACCTGCGCTCCATCTGCACCCCCAACTCCCACAACAATCCTCCATCACCAAGCTGCAGTGGGTGGGCCAGGTCTGAGCAAGGGGCACAGGCTCATGACTTCCAGGCTCCTCCTTTTGGGGACTGGGGTGTCCAGTCTCCTCGGTGCTTATATCCCTCTCCTTCCGGGGAAACAGGCCCAGAGAGGGCGGGGGACCGACCCAAGGTCACACAGGAGTTTGGACTGGAGCTGCGATGCTCCCCCCTCAACACCCCGCTTGGCCCAGGCGCCCCGAATCCCCAGGCAGGGCGGCTCCAGCGCCCACGTGGCCCAAGGCCCAGGCGGGAATCCGACCTCCCCCTTCCCCCGTCACCCAGTCCGAGGGCGGCGCCGTCAAAGCTCAGGGGAGCGCCCCCCTCCACCAGTGCCCAGCGAGACCTCAGCCTCTAGCGCCCAAGGCCCCCACCCCAGGAATTTAACCCCCTCTCCGCCGAGGGCCGCACCAGAGCGCAGCGTGCCGGGCCCACGGGGCCCCAGAAGGGGGTCGGGAGACCCGGCGAGGGGGAAGATCCCTCCAACCCTTCCACCCCGAGTCAGCGGGCCGTGCGCTCGGGAGGGCAGAGCGGGCAGGTGGGCGGATAAGTGGGGGGACAGGCAGGGCCTTGCGTACCATGGTGCCGTGGCGCTGGGGGCTCACAGGGCCCCGTGGGATCGCGCTGCCCCCGGCGGCCGGGCCGGGGCCGCTCCATGAAGCGCCGCGCTGGGGGCCGCCCCCGCGCAGGGCCCCGCGACCATGGCCCCCGGGGGCGCGGCCGGGCGGGCGGAGGCGCAGGGCCGCAGCAAGTCCAGCAGCCGAGCAGCTGCGGCCCCAGAGCCTCGGGCGCGGCGGGCGGGGGGCGCGGGGCGCCGATTGGAGCCCGCGCGTCAGCTGGGGCCGCCGTCTGGACGCTTAAAGGGCCAGGCAGCCTTGCGTGCCGGCGCGGGGCATGGACACGCGTGGTGTGCTCCGTCCCTTAGCTGCCCGCTCTGCCTCGGGCCGCTGGGGCCCGCAGCCAGGCCCCGTGCCTCCCATCCTAGCCGGCCTCACTCTTCCGTGCTGAGCCCCCTTTCCGCGCCGCCGGGTTGTTCGTCCCGGAGTCTAACCTCGGTGCCCTCCAGCTGCGCCACAGAGGCGGGGTCGGAGTAGGAGGCGGCCCTGAGATCTAGAGGCTGGGCGCACCCGCCCCCCAACCAGCTGCAGAAAAGGCTTCCACCTGCTCCCCTGAGCGATCCCACGCTGAGGACCAGAACCGGCACCCTAGCCGCGCTCACCACCCCCACCCTCTGTCCTGGGCTGCTTTGAGGGTGAGTCCGGGATCTCCAACCAGCCAGGCCCCTCGCCACTACCCCAGGGCAGCCCAGGGCTCATTTTGCTCTGTTTCCAGGATGTGGTTCTGGTCGGCCCGTACCTACCTGGTGGCCTCCTGTGGCTGCCCAGGTCCGTCCGCCCAGGGCAGGGGATAACAAGAACGGCACCGCGGCTGTAGTGACCAAATCCTTTAAGGTGACTGGCCCAGGAGAAGGAGAGGCTCGAGGAGTGGGGGCCAGAGGCCCAGGCCCCACTGTGCCCGCAGCCCTGCGACCTGATGGCTGCTCAGCCTTCTCGCTCAGTCTCTGCTGGGGAGATGAAGCCAGGCCTGCGGAATGCTGCTCTGGCACGGACACCAGTGGGGGCAGGGGGCTGGCTGTGCTAGCGGGAGGCTACAAAGGAAGGCTGCCAGGCTGAGCCGGCAGCAGGGTGGGGACCACCGGGCGCTGGGTCTGGCAGGGCCCAGGTGGTGGCTGGGCCACTATTGTGAAGAGGGGGCCTCTGTGGGCCTCTCATGTGGCCATGTCATCATTCAGATGCACCACCCCCACCCCACCCCAAGTTGACTGCAGCCCTATGTCCTGTCACCATCCCACTGCCCCGTCCTGGCAGTGCCACTCAGCTCCTCCCCACTCTGTCCGCACACGCACTGGTGCTTACACGCCAGCCGCAGGAGTAGCCCCTGAGTATGCCACCTGACTCAGGAGTTGGCCAGGGACTCTGGGGCCCGTTCGGAGTGACTTGGTTCTGAGTGCCAGGGGAAAACGAGGCAGGGGCCACAATCCCGGGAAGGCACCAACCTACTGTCTAGTGGTCTGTCCTGCAAGATTGAATGGGCCTCCCCTAAGGCCAGAGTGGGGAGGCCGTTATGGCTCGGCTGTCCCAGAGAGGGGGAGAAAACACCTCAGCAGCAAAGACCGGCACCAGGAGGAAGGGAAGAAATGCACCCAGCTGGACGGAGGGTCAGGAGAGACCCTGGTGGGAAAAGATGGGGACAGAGGAAGGGGCACAGATGGGGACACGTCCCCAGAGGCAGCCACTGCAGACATGTTGCTCTTCTGTGGCCATGGGAGGTGCGTAACAGCTGGCTCAGCTCCCACAGGTCTCGGGCTACGGCCAGGCCGCAGCAGCTTACACACCACACTAGCCCATCAGCTCAGGGCCGCCTCGTGCCTCCTCCTCCCAATGACCCGCCTCCTCATCTGACTCAGTGGGTCCCCGCACCAGCCTGGGAGATGGCAAGGGAGGGATTGTGTGGCCTTTGGTTGGATAAGGACTCAGAGCAGGACAAGACACACAGCCCAGCACCAGCATCAGGAGCCAGGGAAAGGGGAGGCTGGGAGAGGGGGCCTCCCCCACAGCTGGGGGGAGCTTGGCAGAGAGGATGGCAGGGCCACTCCTGGGCCCACTTCCCAGTCACGGCTTGGCGGGCCAGCGTGACCAAGGTAGGGCTTTGTGGTTGGCTTTGGTTGCAGCAGTCAAACCAAAGGAAGGGCTAGAGGTTGGGTGAGAAGGGAGGGAATGGTAGGATCTCCACGAAGACCCCAGCTATTCTTCTTGCTTCTCTGGCCTACTACCCATCTGCAGGAGCCCCAGGCAGAGCCTGGGCTCTCTGCGAAGCTGCTGGCTCTCGGGTCACACTAGAACTGGCAGGAAGAGGTTGTTGGAGGAGCGGAGTCTGGTGGGCTCCAGGGGCCGCTCAGAGCTGAGGCCTGCAACTTGAGTGAACATCAGCTACGGCAGAGGGAGGGGAAGGGTGCTCCAGGCAGGGAGAGCACCAGGAGGCAGGAGGCAGGAGACAGTTTAGCATCTGCAGGAACTGCAGGTGATTTGATGTCATGGGGTCCAAATTCTGGTTGGGCAGGAGTGCCAGCTGCACGGATTGCTCTCTGGGCCTTGGCAGGAGCCCTGCCAAGGAGCTTTACTGCAGGCCCGGTCAAGGCCAAGGCGGGCTTTCTGGAGGGGGCAGGGTGGGACTGGGTTCCTGGGGAGGGGATCCTGGGCCAGAACGGCATGCCCTGGCGGGAAGCCAGGAGTTTGTGGAGACACGGGAGAGCTTAAGGAGCTTTCAGACACTTGGGGCTGGGTTGGCAAGATCAGCAGCCAAGCCCCTGCCCCCAGCAGCCAGCCCTCGGGTTTTCTCACAACTTCCCGCAAGCATGTAGCCCTGAGTGGCTCTCCCGTGTTAGGGACCAAACTAGCAGCCCCAGGCTTGGTTGGGGAAACCAAGACTGGCCCCTACTGAACCTGGAAGGATGGGGGAGGGCACGTGTGCATGTGTGCATGTGTGGCTGCGTGGCTGTGCAGGCTCAGCCTCCCTGGGCACCTCGGGGCTGTGCACCTGCGATGGGGGAAGGAGGGAGAGCAGAGCGGCCGTCGGCACTGGCACTTCAGCTCCTGGCCATCCAGGACCTCCCACAACTAAAATCTACCACCAGGCCAGACCCTCTGAGAAAGGAGCACGCTGGCCTCCATGTCTCTGGCTTCATTTCATTTTACTTTGAAGATACAAAGTATCCCTATGAGCAACTATGTGGCACAGTCCTTAAGGGTTTGGGGCCAGAGCCAGACCGCCTGGGTTCAAGTTCTGCTCTGCCATTTCCTCAAGTCGGGGAGCTTCAGAGAAATTGCTTGGATTTTTAGAATTCAGCTCCTTCTCTGAAGAACTTGGATAGAGGCCTCCTCCCTCCTAGAACGGGATTAAATGCTTAGAGCCAGGCCCTGAGCCAAGCAGTTCGGGATGCTGGCCCCGGGGCCTGCCTCCAGGAGGAGGCCCTCGGCTCCACATGAAGGCCAGGCTCAGTCACTAACGAGAGGCCTGGGGTCCCTTGCCCCACAGGGTGGAGAGAACCCCAAGCGCAGCGAGGGAGGCCTCAGATGCCAAGGCCATGACGCCAGTGCTGCAGGAGGGAACAGGCAACCTGCTGGTTTGAATTAGGTCCCCACCCGCCTGCAGCTGCAGCCTGTTAGTGCTGAGCTCTGAGGAGGCAGAACCTAAGCAACGCCCCTCCAGCCCCCCACCCAGAGACCTAGCTCCCCTACCCTGCAGGGCCCTCGGTCAGCTGGGGTTGCCCTAGCCACCCACCAACAGGGAGGAGGAGGCAGGGGCAAGGGAGCATTGCCTTTCTCTACTGGAACCTTAAAAAACCCAGACCTTTCGGGCCTCCCGCCCCTTGGTGTGGGCTCCTTGCCTTGCCCTCACCGGGTGCTGACCTGAGTTGCCCAGTCTGTCCTGAGGCCAACAGCTACTGTCCCCTGCGAGGCTGCTGTCTTCACAGCACCAGAGGAAGGCTCCCCGCTGAGCAGGAGCCCTCTAGCACCCCTCCCAGCTCCTCCCATCCCAGGTTCCTCAGGGGACTTCAGGCTCTGGACTGTCACTGTGGGCAGCAGCTGCAGAGCGGGTGCCCTCGCCCAGGCCCCTCACCTGGTCAGGGGCTAATCTGCAGGCTTCCCACTGCGCCGAGTGGAGTCCCTTTTCCCTTCTAGTGGCATGGTGGCTCACGAGGGGCATTTTCTTTGGATTCTCTTGGTTCCTGTTCGAGACCCAGCTGATTCAAAACAGTCGAGACCAAAGCTCCCCACGCCTTTCCCCGCATCCCGCCCCGCTGGTGAAGATGCCCACAGTGGGAACCACAATGAATGAAGATGACCACCACCAGAATGAGAGTCAAGATCCCAGCGCTCCCTAGAAAACAAGACCCAGAAGGAACCTCGCTTGGGGATTTTCCATGGCAGACTTGCAAATTTTCTTACAAGTTTAAAGCAACATATCCAGATTGGACTGTTGTCAGGAGCTGCCCAACTTGGGGGGGGGGTCTACTGTTGACAGAATTTTGAAAATGGAACCTCTGCAAGCCTCACTGCAAGAGGTTATGTTGTATTCACCAAGCAAACACAAATTCCTTGGAGTCCCCGAGGAGAAAAAAGTTAATTGTACTTGCTCTGCAGATTCTCCTGTGGCTGCTAAAAATAACCCCACGAATGTTTCCTCCAGGAGTGCGTGCCGTGTGCCTGGCTGGTGAGCCGTGGGGACGCAGGTGCGCAGGTGCAGGTGGGTTAGCAGGTGAACCGCCGTCCCCAGGCAGCCACCGCAGATGGAATGGGACACACTCCTTCCCCGGGACACAGCAAAGCCCGGAGCCACTCTGGAGCTCCCAGGGGGGCACCAAGCACCACTGGAGCTTCTCGGGGGAGGAGCGGTCGGCTACAGAGGAAAAGGAGCCTCAGAGGCGGCCAGCAGAGGGGCCCACTGTCTCCTCTCCCCCCTCAGAAGTAGTTCAGTCGGCGTGGGGAAGGAAAGATGAAGCACGCACAGGCGCAGACGTAGACTAAGTATACGTTTTAATTTCTACAAGGCGCCCCTTTCAAGTTTTAGGGGAATTTAAATGAAGTGTATACAAATTAGACGTTGCTGATATGTACAAAAGTTCTTCTAGTTTTTAAACACCAGCTATGTCATGTTGCATTTGCAGTAAACAGGACGTTACAAAAACAGCCCGATAATGCATTTTCTATTAAGAAGCACAGTACGCAACATAATTCAATTTCATTAAAAATTACCTTAAAATACAGAATAATCCCCTTAGGAAGAAAAGCTGTCTCTGTAGTTCGGTCGGTAAACACACACGTTGAGCGCTGCGGCCGAGCGCCGTTCTCCTCCACAGAGGGAACCAACGAGGCTGCCAGGGCCCAGCGGCCCGCCCCGTGGGCAAAGGGACGGCCCGCGGGAGGCCGACTTCCAAAAGGCCCCTGCCCCATTCCGTGCCCCAACCCAGGAACCTGTGCACGGGGGTCACTCCTGTGGTGATACGTTCCATGACCTCGAAATAGGGAGACTGCCTCAGTGGGCGCGACGGAATCGCAGGAACCTTAAAACAGAGGAGGAAGGAGATCGGAGGCGGAGGACTCACTGCGCCCTCGCTGGTCTGCAGACCGGGAGGAAGGCGCACACGAGGAGGAACTGGAGCGGCCTCGAGGAGCCAAGAGAAAGCCCCTCCAGGAGGGAATACTGCCAGCCGCCTGAACGAGCCTGGAAGCAGCTCCTCTCCTGGAGCCCCCCGTGAGGGAAACGCGGCCCTGTGGACCCTCGGCTCCTGCCTTGTGAGGCCCGGAGCAGGGTCTAGCTGCGCCGAGCCAGACTCAGGAGCTGCAGGACTGTGAGCTAAGAAATGGGTGTTGTTTTAAGCTGCTGAGTCTGGAGTCGTTATTTACAAAGCAACAGAACACCTATCCATTGCCCAACAGTAACTTTTCTTAACATAATGAGATTTGGCAGTTTTTGTTTGGGTTCTGAATACTGATTTTTCCCAGAGTATTATTAAAGCAATATTCTCCACTGCAGGCAACTTTTGAAAACCCTTCCTATGAATCACAACGTTTTGTATTCACTAGTGAGTACGTCTGTTTGACTTAGGTCTCGTTTTCTGATGCACTCTCCTCTATCAACCTGGCAAACAACTGACCCCTTGACCCTGTTTAAGAACCGTTTCTGGGTAACGGTTTGAACACATCCAAGGCCATCCCTCCGTCCACCAAGGGCTAACAGATGCCTCCACCTGAGGCGCCCCCCGCTTCCCAAGCACACCAGGCGCGGCCTGGGTAGGGTGGCACCGCGTGCTGCCCGGACACCCAGTGTGAATTTCTCCTGCGTGACTGGACTGAACTGGCACTAAGGTGATAAGTACACTTGGGGGAACGCCAACTAGATTAAAAAAAAATCACACCGGCTTTTACCGACCACACGTTTCTGGAGGAACCACCCAGAACTGTGGAAACCTGCCGTGTCCGCCATCCCGTACGCCTCTCTTGCCCGTTGCCCTGGGTTTCCCATCACGCAAGGCCCCACCGTGTCAGCGTGGGCCACGGCGCGAACAGGGAGCGCGGCTGGGGCCGAGAGCCGCTCGGCTCAAACGCCCTGCAGAACGCCCAGGACGGTGGCAGTTAGGTTTCGCCGTTACTTTTGAAGTCCATTCTTCAATCCGCTCTTCCAGAGGCACACACGCCAGTCGTGTGCAGTAGGCCTGTGTGGCCACACGGTCCCCTCTGCCAATCCTGCCCGGTCCGGGAGACCCCCAGCCCACACCTGTGGCTGGAGAGAACCCCTCCAAACAGTCAGAGTGAATACAGCTCAGAAGGAACCGTGTTTGGTGCCGGCGAATAAAAAATTGATTTCTCTCTTACGAGACTGCAACGTACAGTAGAGAAGAACAATGCTTAAGGGGGCACCAAAAAGCACCAAGCACCAGAGGGCGAACTGGATCGGAACTGTGTTTTACAGTCTGGACTTCTGATCGTATCGATTAGAAAGCAGGTGAAACATCAGGCCCTTAGAGACAGTGTAGGTACTTAGAGTTAAGGCTGGTTTATTCTTCTTACCCTCACCTGCCAGCCGCAGGTAGTACAGACAGCAGGCTGTTCGATGACCCTTTCCTGGTCCTCAGGGACGACAGGGCAGGAAGGAAGGAGGGAAGGAGGGGCCCCAGCGCCACCGCCCCCGCTCCTGGCTGCCGGCAGTGTGCAGCTGGGTGGGGTGCCCCTAAGAGCACGGGCGCACTGGGCTCCGCACCGGGCATACGGACGGACACCTGGCCGCCTTCAGCCGCTCTCCACAGGTCTGCGCTCGGCAGCACACATACCGAAACCTGACAACGGGCAGAACGAATCCGTATTCTACGGAATACGTGAATGGAGAGAAATAGTCTATCCAAAATAATATTGCAAATTATACGAAGAGTTCATGGTTTCTTGATTCAAGAAAATGAAATTTCACTTCCATAGCTGGCTACTGTAAAATGTGGCATAAAAATATTTTTAGGAGACATATCTGTACTTTAAATTCTGCACACAAGGAACGAGTAACAATTAAGAAGTGTCTACTTTTGAAATTCATCTCTAATATTGAAATAGAACAACAGACTGCCATTAAGTTTCTTACACTTTTAAGTTACCAGATATTTACAAATAAGATATAATCTGTATCAAAAAAGGGGGCGTTTTCAGCTGTATCTGCTGCTCTCACTGGGGCTCCTGCGATGAGAATAACTTCGGTCACTTTCGCTGTCAGAGCCGTAAGATCTACAACTCCTGTGTAACAAAGCAAAACAAACACACAGAGGCGTTTTAGCCGTCACCCCTTGGATTCCTCTGGTAGCTTCCTTTTTCACCAGACTGGCTGAAAGCCCCACCGAGGTGGCATCCAGCACCGTGGGTGGACGGGGTGGGGGCACTGCTGGCTGTGGTAACACTGAGGACTTTTCAGAGATGCTTTAAATGGCAGAGAGTAGTAATAGCAAGGTTAGGGTAAAATAAAGGAACATCACATCTTGGAAAGTTACTTGAAATCCACTTGTGCAAATAAGCAGAATAATTTCCATGTTACCCAAATGAACATCAGTAGTTACTTAATCAGACTGAGGAAGTAAGGGGAGAAGGTGCATGAAGAGCGTTCATTCCAGATATGGAAATCAAAATGGTGCCCAATGGGGGGTGGGGGGTGGGGAGGCGGGCACAGGAGGAGGAAGCATTGGGACAGGGAGTCAAGAGGACAGAGTGACGGTCACCATCCAGTTATACTGGGAAAAACTCACTGAGAGACAGTCACTTTGCTGGATACTAGGAACACACACACACGCACACACATAGAAGTGACCAAATGTTCCCTGGGGCTCGAGGATAATACAGAGGAGCGGGAAGACAAACCAGCGCGCGGGGGTAGGGGTGGCACACATCAGGGTTAGAGGCGTGGGGGGCTTCCCGAGGCAGAGGGCTGTGGTGCAGACCTGCAGGGTGGGTGGGAACTGGCCACTTCAGGAGGCAGGAGGGCCGTCTCTCAGCAGAAGCAAAGGTTCCCACACATTAAAGGCAGAAGGCAGAGAAGCCTGGGCTGGAGCTGCAGGTGCCAAGGCCTTAGGTGCAACGCTAAGGAGCCTGGCCCTGCCCTGGAGGGCAGAGTGGACAGAGCCCTTGGAGAGTTTAGGACGGGGCAGTGTCCAGATAGCAATGACCTTCTACAAGGATCACCGGTCGTCCCTGCAGGGGATGAGGGAAGGGTGAGGCTGAAGGCCACCAGGAAAGGGACACAATAAAGTCCCATAAAAACTTGCAGTACTGGGCAAAATGTTACATAAAACATAGTATTTATAAATAAATAAATGTCGAGATATGAAACTTAATCCTGCTGCTGAAGCAAATGACTATAACATCTTATTATATACTTTTTCTTAAATGTAAAAAATTAACAAACTTGCTATTTCTAGCAATGAGCCCCATTTTAAAAAGCGGGCCTTGGTTTGGGTGGACTTCTCTCTTTACTCCGAGAAACACGTCTGTCCAAGGACATGTGAGTATCTAAAAACCCGTTTTAGGTTCAAACGTCAACAGTAACCAGCAAACATTACCCAGCACCTTTAACATGAAGGCCACGTCTGCAGCTGCCTGTGGGCCGCTGAAGTTCAAGGACAGAGAAGGGGATTTCTGTCCTAAGACGATTTTGTTTTCTCTTCCGAGTCTGCAGCCTCGCAGGCCAGGCGCCCACAGGACCATCCGTGCAGGGCTGCAGGGGAGACCCACCTGGACCGCCTGTTGTAGCTCCGGCCTCGGTGGTGACTGTCGCTCCTCTGGCTTCTGCTGCGACTCCGACTCCTGCTGTCATAGCTGTCGTAAGTGTAGGACCTGCTTCGACAGAGACAGTGGACGCTGTTTTCTACTCAGACACTCACCTGTCCCCGCTCCCCTTCAGGAGCTAAAGAGAGGCCTCTGAGACCGTGGGCGCTGTGTGACGGTGAGTCACGTTCACACGACAAGTACCGGAAACGTTTAACAACCGCCCCAGACCAGACGTGCCACATCAAAGGGAATCAACACTGAGCGAGTCCGGTCGAGTCTGGCGGACATGCGCGTGTGTTCAGTGACACCTGCCCTACAGTCTGACAGCGACTGTGCCTTCTGACCCTGGAGCAGAGCGGGCCAACAGGAAAAACTGTCCAAAAGACCTCGTTTAGGAACGGTGTGGTTTCACGAGACAAACGCGCGTGTTTAAGTTTCTCAACAAAACACAACCCCTTTACAGGGAATGAGGGTTCTACACAACAAGGCCTCTCCACTCCGCCCCCGCAGGGGTCCCCACCCCCGTCCGTACCTGGACCGACTGTGGGGGTCATAGGAGCTGCTCCTGGATCTGCTCCTGCTGGACGTCCTAGCACGAATCACATGGGGGACCGTCATCGTGTGCAGCAGGACAGGCTACATCAAAAATCTAGACATTTATTTACCCATCCAGAAAACACATGAAATCCGGCAGGTACTAGTCTTTGTATCAAAAGTATACTGTGTTTTTTTAAAAAGCATGTTGGATTTCATAAGAAGGATTGAGTTTTATGCTCTTCTCTGAGGTGCCCCTAGAGAAAGTCACTGGGGAGGCTCTATCTGGGTGCGGGGGGAGGGGACTGAAGGTCTGCCCAGGTAGGACGCTCCCTTGTAAGTAAAATGAAGCTGTAGTTGTGGAAAATTCCTGAAAGGCAAACGAAGGTCTGAAGAATCTGTGAGAACTAGAAATCTGGGTTTTATTTATTTATAAATATTATGTTTTATGTAACATTTTGCCCAGTACTGCAAGTTTTTATGGGACTTTATTGTGTCCCTTTCCTGGTGGCCTTTAAATCTGGCCCCCTTTAAAACTCCTCCTATCCTGCCCTGGCTGGTGTGGCTCAGTGGACTGAGCACTGGCCTGTGGACCAACGGGTTGCTGGTTCAATTCCCAGTCAGGGCACGTGCCTGGGTTGCAGGCCAGGTCCCCAGTTGGGGGCATGTGAGAGGCAACCTACTGATGTTATTTCTCACACAGCAATGTTTCTCTCCCTCTCTTTCTCCCTCCCTTCCCTTCTCTCTATAAAATCTTAAAAAAAAAAAAAAAGGAGGTTTACAGTTGTAATACAAATAATAAAAAAATTAATAAATAATAATACAAGAATAAGCTGTTGCCTGTACTCAGAACTATAAACCCACTTTGGAAAAAAAACAAAAAACAAAAACCCAAACGTCTCCTATCCCAATCTCTAACCCAAGTCCAGAGGTGAGTGCGGGTGTGGACTCAGGGTAAGAAAGATGTACGCTGGGGGTGGGGAGGAGGCAGGGATACAGTGGTCAGAGTCTCTCTTAAACATCTCTACTGCTTGTCTCTCCTCATTCTGGGAAGATCCCGTCCCGAGAACAGCCAGTGAGAACCTGACTGCTCTTTGAGAGAGAGCTGGTTGGGGAGAGGGGCCTGACTGGCACTGAGCAGGGACAGGCCCGGACAGCAGCCAGGATGGAGCCCGCACGGAGGGCGGGACTCACGAGCTCACCTGTGACTTTTGTAACTGCGGGAGGAGCTGCTCCGGCTTCTCGTGCGGCCCCTGCTGTACCACCCTCTGCTCCGACTTCGAGAATAGCTTCTTGATCTACAATTAGGAGTGTGAAACTATCATTGTATTAACCCCCAGGCTGTTAAAATTAAATTACTTACAGGGCAGGGAGGGAAACCACAGTGAGAGGACAGGTCGCTGGAAAGGTCTCTCACGGACTCCTCGCAGTGCGGGTGTGACGGTGGCAGCTAATAAGGGTCTAAACTGAACAGAATGACCCAAAGAAAAGTCAGAGAATGCTGCTACAGGTAGGTGTAGCAGGAGAGGAAATACCAGAAGCCCCATTAGTAACATCAGAAGAGGAAGTAATCCAGTCTCCCTTAACGGCAGAATGGGTTTAAAAAATTAACTCAGAGATGTATACTGAAATATTCTAAAGCAGGAAAAGGAATGAGCTAAAGCCTCATGTAGCAACTGAGCTATCTCTTTGGAACATAATGTTGAGTGGAAAAGGCAAACGCAGAACATCTATATATAAGAGGATTTTGTTTGAAAACATGCAAAAGCAACACTGTGTAAGGACAGAAACACTTGAGGAAAGACTACAGAAAAGCACCAACATTGTAACAACAGTTTAGAACAATGTCCAGGGGAGAAGAGAGAAAGTGGGGTAGCACTGTGTAGGGCTGCCGCGGGGACATCAACGCTCTGCTAAGGTTCGATGACATTTTAAATTACGTTTTACACCTAAATCATGTGCTTCATGTTTATATCTATTTAACCTTTAATCCAACAGAAACTTAAGTAACGCAGTCCTGCCCTCTGCATTCACTTGGCCCCCTGCCCTACCCCCCATTCTTCATGCCTGTCACTCAGGACTGGAACCGTAACCCTACATTCAGGGTTTACGCGGCTTTGAACACACTGTTCTAGTAAGATTCTAGTAGTTTACTCAACAAACAACCATAAAGCAGACTGGGAGGGGACTGGAAGCCCAGCGGCAAGCAGTCTGTGGGTCAGCAGACGCTCAGTCCATCCAAAATGCCCATGGGCACCTTTAGCTGACGCCAAGTGGTCCCTGGTCCCGGGTATTTGGTCCTGTCAGAAACGTCCACGCTTAAAACAACATCCCTGGGTACAGGTAACTCATTTACTTCCATTTTTGATTTAATACATAAAAAATCCATCACGTTTCAGTGCTCCGGTAATTGTGGTGTGGCTGCACTGCCAACGACAACCCCCCTCTCGCCGTGCTCACCTAGGTGGTGACGGCAGTTGGGGCCAGGCAGGGAGACCGGTCGGCACGGATCGGTCTCTGTGGGTGTTTTGGGCAGAGTCAAGGTGTTCTCCGCAAGGCAGTCCACAGCCTAGCAGGGGAGTCAGACCCAGGCGGGTCACCAAATCGGGGAGGCAGAGTTTACCATCTCGGTCTACTACCTCGGCCGAACAGCTCAGAGCACACTGCTCAGCCTGGCTGTACCTGTCTTCGTTTGCAAGATGAAACACCGCCCACCCCAGAGGCAGTGGTCGGAAGGCACTGAATGAGAGTGGCCAGCGTCGCCAACAGCTCAGAGCCACCAGCGAGTGAATGGGGAGGCAGATGCTGAGCAGACAGGAGGCTGGAGCAGCTAGACAGGTAACCGCTCCCAGGATCAGGGAACGCCAGGGCTCGCCAGCTCTCGGGGCCTGCTGGGAGTCGTGGCAGAGGAGGGAGGGGCCCACAGCACAAACTCGGAATGGTGTGAGCGGGGCGAGGAGCGCTAGCAGAGGGCTTCCCGGGGGCGGGGACGAAAACTGGCCACGTGGGAGAACGTGAAAACCTCGGTCGGTCTAGTGAGATGGGGCAGGGAAGGCACAGAAGACAGACTGCGAGCGACAGAGGAGCAAATGGGAGGCAGTTACTGCAGGTGGCAAGTGCTGTTTCCTATTTTTAAAGAAATATGGGTAAAGGGAGAGAAAGCCTGACAAATAACTAGCGAGGGAAACAAAAACGCTCAAAGACTATTACTGTATTTTAAGTTGAAGTGATGAAAATCAAGCACAAAATGGTAAGACATATGAGGGAGTAAGAGACAGTGAGGTGAGACCAAGAGATATTTACAACACAAAGAACACGAACTACGTATTCCTATCACCGTCACCACTTCTCTTTCAGTTTAAAAAAACTCTCCGTCTACGCTGATGACAAAAGTTAGCTGCAACTTGAACTGAAAATAAATAAATAAGTATATCTGAAGATGATGGTTTTTACCGTCCCTCCAACCCTGTCCCGGCCTTGAATAAAGATCACCGAATTGGGCAAAGAAGGTACAAGGATTAAGAGGCACAATTTGGTAATTAAAAAACAGTCATGAGGATGTGCACTACAGCCCAGGGAATACAGTCAGTAATATTCTAATAACCATGTATGGTGCCAGGTGGGGACTGGAAATACCAGGGGGAACGCTTTGTAAAGCCTGCGATTGTCTAACCGCTATGCTGTCCACCTGAAACTAATACAAAATAATATTGAATGTAAACCACAATTGAAAAATAAAATTAGGAAGAGCTCATTCAGATGCTTGCCTTGAGCAGGCAGCCTGGTCTCTGTGGTCCTCCGCTCCCCCTTGTGTGAAGTGGAGGGTTCGGCTGAGGGTCTCTAAACCCTCTCCACGCTGTCGGTGAGGGGAGAACTTGCCACCTACCATGGCAACCGATTTCTGCTGCCAGACGGCTGCAACAGGAAGTGATAGCTTTTTACACCGAGCCCCAGCTGCTTCCCTGAAACCCGCCTGTGTCCTCAATCGGCTCTCTGAGTCACCCGGCACAAGACTTCTCCGTATTCACCTTCCAGATATTTGGAAACAGTGATCTTGTCCCTAATTCTGGGGTTCTTCCAAGCTAAACAGTAACAGACTCTCTGGGAGAAAGAAAGGAAAGAGAACATTGCTCACCGATAAGATGACGTGGAACTTCGCGATCGACTTCTTGAATGACTGTAGGAGACAGACCTTGTTCTGTGTCTTGATTTGGTTTCGGATTTACTCCGAGACCGACTTGGACTCCGGGACTGGCTGTCGCCGTCCCGACTAGGTGTCTGCTCATCACTTGAGCTCTCCTGATTTCTTGGCCTCCGGTTTAAGCGTGCCGTCTTTCTTACTTCATCGAAGAGAGACCCAGGCCGCACTTTATTTTTGCTTTTAATTTCGATTCTCAAGCCTTGCGGCTTCACTTCAGGCGGAGCGGTCAACGCCTTGCCTTCCAGGGCACTGGATGTGACAGCCGCCGGTGCTGCCAGGTGGCCCGCCCCTTGCAGGGGCTTCCACTTATTGTCCAGGAGGCCGAGCTGGCCCCTGTCGGCCACCTCCCTCCTCGCCGCGGTTTCCACGGCGCTGGCCGGGCCCGCAGACCCGCCGTCCGCCGTCCCCGCCTCGCCCACCGCGGGGCCTTCGGTCACGCTGCTGTCCTGTGTCCGCGCCTCTGCCTCGGGATGCTCAGCCTGCACGTCCTGCTTCCCGAGGCCTACCTCGGGCACATCGGGCCGCGCGCCTCCTAGAGGGGACGCCCCCTCCACCTTCGCCGGGGAACTCCTATCAGGGGTGCAGATCTCCATGTTGTCATCGGCTTGGAACACATCCTCCACTCCGCCGGGGACGCTTTCTTCGACGGGCTCCATGCCTGGGGGCGAACCGGCCACCTTCTCCTCCGCACGTACAGGGGTGGGACAGGTGCTGGGCTTACCATCGTCGTCGGTAGCCGGCGGCTCGGCATCTGGGGAGGTGGCCGCTGTATTCGGTTTACCGGGGAGGCTGCCATCTTCACAGGCCTTCTCAGTTGGGGGCACATTTTCTTTTGCGGTTTCGCTGTTTTCAGAAACTTGCTTTTTCTCTTGGGACTCCTGAGTCACTTGCTTTTCATTAATCTCCTCCTCCTCCTCTTCCCCAAATTCTAGTGGAGGCTGCCAGTGGAAGGCCTGTTTTCGTTTTGGAGCCTTGTGCTTTTTGTCTTTCTTGCCCTTCGTTTTCTCTTTCGCTTTTTTGGAGTGTTCCCTTTTGAGGTTCTCCTTGGACCCATGTTTGCGCTTCCGAGGCTTCCCTCGAGGGTGCTCCGGATCGCGGCAGGACCCCTCCGAGTCCGAGGCCGAGGGCCGTGGTCCGCCTGACTTCCGGGCGCCACTGCCGTCGCACAGCGAAGCACCTGCCGAAGACTTTGCTGCGGGTTTGGCTTTGGTGTGAGTTTCACCGAACTCTGATTCGGAATCTGACGTGGCCTCCCCTTCCTCCTTATCGGAAGATGGCCGGGAATTACTTTTGCTGTGTTTGGTTACGTCTCGTTCAGAATTTGACTCCGAGTCCCATTTGCTCCCAGCGTAATTCTTCCTTTTGGGCTTGCTGCCATTTCTAAAGTGATCGGAAAGATCCCCTTTCAGAGTTCGTTTTGAACGAGGGTGCTCCCGTTCAGGCTTGGATTTCCCTCCGTCTCTGTTTTTCTCTTGTTTATTATTCATTTCCGTTTGGACTTGCTTCCCTTTTCCCTGGGCGGACTGCGTAGCCTGAACACTTGACCGCTCGCTGTCTGAAGAATAATCCAAAGAGGACCTGCTTTCGCTGTACTTTCTCTGACACGAAGACTCGTCTCTGCCCTTCGCATATTTATTGCGAAGTGTCTTTTCAGGGCTGCTGCTGTGCCTTTTATTTGAAGCGCTATTTTTTTTGCCACGGGACCTCAGTTTCCTCTTGGCTCGCCTGCCGGCGTCGCTGCTGACCGAAGAGTACGAAGATGACCGACTGTACTGGGAACGGTCACTGTATTTGTTCCGCGAGTGAGATCGGGAGGAGGGAGACCGAGACCTCGAACGGGAGCTAGCCACACTTCGGGACCTGGAGTACGACCTGGAGTAAGACCTGCTCCTGGAGGATCTGCTTCTTGACCTCGGTGAACTTTCCGAGCTTCTGTCACTGTATTTTGAATAAGCACTCCGGTCACTTTCTGAATTTTTTTCTCTTTTGTGGTAGGATGATGAACCACCGGTCTCTTTAATACTTGCTAAACTGTAAGTGCTTTGGATGGGCAGCAAATGGGTTGTTTTCGCTTTCATTTCCTGAATTCGCTCATAAGAGGGCTTCCAGGGCTTCTGTCCAGGCTTCCACCTCGAAGGAGGGGGGCTGTCACTCAGCGGTATTACAGGAATATTTTCTGCCACCACTGGTGGTTGTACTATGATGCTTTCATTTTGCGGCACTACCGCTCTTAAAGGTTCCGCTTTAACGGGTTTGTTTTCACTCAGCTGAGAGGCTGTTCTTCTTGGTGATTCGGATGCTGTCCGTTGGTGCCCTGACTTGGAACTAGATCTGGACTTCGATCTGCTTCGAGAATGTGATGAGGATTTCGACGGCGTCCTTGACCTTGAGCTTCCTCTAGAATAAGACTGCGAGTGGGATTTTGATCTGTAGGAGTCCCTGCTGGAATGCGTGGAAGAGCTCTGGTCATCCTTGTCAGATTTAGACCAGTCCCTCTTTGACGAGCGATGAGAAGTTAACGAGGAAGACCGCGACCTCCTTTCTCTGTCACCAGAGGGTTTCATCCGTCGGGTGGAAGATTTTGAGGATTCTATGTCAGATGGCACAATAAGCCTTCGCTTCTTAGTCTGTTTGTGTCTCCTGCAATGTTTCTGCTTTTTAGCTTTCTTTTTATGTTTAACCTTCTTCTCTTTTCTGTGTTTCTTATGGTGACCATCGGAGTGTCTTGCTGTACTAAGGTCTGAATAGTACCCATTGTAAGACCACGATCTCGATCTCTGGGACAAGCTTCTTTCATCCCATCGGCTTGAACAGGGGTCACTTAACCTATAGAGGGAACATAATGCGCACGCGTTATTGGCAAGCACGCTGTCTATGCTGTAAAATGAACACACACGCCCGCTCGTTGCCGATACAAGTGCACTGGGGAAGGCCTAGGTAACAGCAGAGCGCTGACTCCGTGGGCACACGTAGGAAGGGTACGGCAAGGAGTGTCGGCCTGGTCCGGAGCTTACCACTGCAGACATACGGACAACTGCTCACAGAGCCACTTACAAAAGGACTTGCCCAACGCTAAGCAAAGAATCTCAAGTTTGATAGGAAAACAGTTTTGAGAACCAAACCAACTGACCACAAGAGCACTGCCGACACACAGCTCCCGGCTGTGACCGGCTCCTAACCCTCCGCCTGCAGGAACACGGTCCAGCCACGCTCCCGGACGGCTCTGCGGGCTCTCTGCAGGCACAGGAGAGCGGCCTGGACTCTAAGAGAAACCCCTTTTGCTCGAGCAGCTAGCACGACTATTGTTTCATCTCAGCCCCACACAGGTAATCGAGACCTTCCCCTAAGCTTTAAACTACTTACTACGGGAACTGAGGAAAAAGCACGTGAAAACAGAAGCAGGCTTTACAGTCTCACTGGTCATGGCCGGCTCAAGATTCAGAGTTCTCGAGACCGCTGTGCCTGAGCCACGTCTGGACAGCAGGTGTGCGCTTTTCCCTTCCTCTTCCAGTCTCAGACATGCCACAGGACGCCACACGGACAAAGACAATCTTACCACGAACAACTACAGAGGGTCCCATTGGTGTATTTTCACTTCTTAGTACATTTTCCCTAGCTATTCCAAGGCCAGCCCTGTTTCCAGAATAAATGTTCCACTGTGGGGTGTCACTGAGGGTAAGACATGGGTAAATTTCCGAAGAAGGAACAGTCCCCAGGGCCAAAAGTTAATGCGCACACTGGGTACAGATTTTCCCGTCTGCAATTCATTCCTCGGAACTGCGGCACCTAAGCTGTGCAAGACTTCTTTCCGGAATTTCCGGACACTGAACAAGAAGTCTTTAGGACATTCGGCAGGTCGGCAGTCCTGGGAGGGGAAAGCAGAACGCCTCCTGAGGACAGCGCTGCTCTCACCGAGCATCCCCAAACGTGCTCTCAGGTCACACTCTCGTTTTGAACTGAAACCTTTAGTGAAAAGTCCAGAGGCAGGTCTCTATCCCCTTAACACTTAAACGCAGCGGACATGGGACTGTGCGGAGACCGACAGCTCTTACTTATCTCCTTTACTCCACTTCTCCCCACTGGGTGGTCTGTAGGCCCTCAGTCTCTGCATCTCCTCTTTCCAGTGAGGGGGCGTCTCACTGCTGTCGTCATCATCTGACTCCGAACAGGACCTGGATCTTGGAGGTGTGTGATAGCGCTTTCAAAACAAAGACGGGAATCACGGTCTTTAAATACCTCTCAGGCACAGACTGCTCTAGAACAGAGTTAGGTGTGGGGCCCAATCTCAGGCCCCATTCAAAGGCCATAATGACTGAAGTACCAGAAGGATGACGTGAAGTTATGGCAAACATAAGCAACTGGAAGAAATGGGGGAGGGCTGAGATGTACCTGCAATCACACGTGAAAACTTCCTCTTTGAAGTCCAAATGGTTACGTTCATTAGCCTAGAGTATTCAGCACGCTAAGATTTCTCAACATGCTCACTGGCTGTTTCGCATGTTCATTTCCTACTTACACCTACTCACGCGTGGCAGTGACTTCTGACCTAACAGCAATTCCCCCCCATGATTATGGAGAACACAACTGGCTCCTGGCAGATTTTGGGTTACACCTAAAATCAGAGCTAGCATTTTGCCTACAGGTAAAAACATTGTACTGCTTAGATAATTTGAAAAAAGAAAAGTCTTAACGAACATACAATTGTGCCCCTTCCTTTAATCTTCCGTCCAGACTTTGACACAGATGGTTTCTGATCACTTACAGTGGGTGTAGCATCGGGAATCTTCCTGGAAAAGGTGATTGAAGATTAAAAATAAGCAAATGCAGGCAGTTTTCTCAATGTTTACATGCAGAGTTTATGCTCCTATAACACAAAAACACTTCATTTAGATCCAACACTTATATAGAATGAGGTACTCCACATGACCTAATTTTCTAACCCTTCAAATGCCAAAACTGGAGAGAAAAAAAAAGTAACCCAACTGGGACAAAATACATGACACTACTATTTGTCTTTTAAGCACAGCACTATTTTAAACAAAAATCCTTTTTTAGAAGTCTCTTGTCAAAACAGTAATGTTCTAAGGGAATCCTGAGTTATCTCTGACTCATGCTTAATTGTGCCTTTTTGGTTGGTTTTTCTTTTACTTTCTATTTTTTATAGTTCATTTGCCTCCATCTCTCTACTATTAACTGCCCCCCCTCAATGCGCTGAATCTGCTGCCTCACCTCACAGGCAGCTTTAAGAGGACGGATTTTGTGCTGGCTACAGTTCTCTCTGCATGAGAAGTTTATTTATTCATACCTGCTTGTTTTGTATGTTGTTATTAATAGAATGGCTAGCTTTTACTGAGTACTTACTATGTGTCAGGCATTATGTTAATGAGCATTTTAAAATGTTTTTTTACTGGGTTTTTGTATTTCATATATAAAGTATATATAACAGAATTGGTCATTTTAAGTGTACAACTCAGTGGCATTAATTACATTCACAATGGTGTGCGAACATCACTGCTACCTTTCCAAAACTTTTTCATCATCCCAAATCAAAACTCTCTCCATTAAGCATGAATTCTCCATTGCCACCACTCCCTTAACCTCTGGTAACCTTCATGGCCAAATATCGTTCTATTGTGTGTGTGTGTGTGTGTGCGCGCGTGTGTACGTGTATTTGTTTATCCGTTCATCTACTGGTGGACACCTGGTTTGTTTCCACCTTTTTCCTATTGTGAATAATGTTGCAACGAACTCTGGCCCACAGGTATCTGTTTGATTCTCTATTTTCCATTCTTTTGGTATATAGCTAGGAGTGAAACTGCTGGGTTACATAGTAAATCTATGTTTAATTTTTTGAGGAAGCACCAAACTGTTTTCCCACAGCAGCTACATCGTTTTACACTCCTACCAGAGACAAATGAGGATTCCTAGTTTGTTTTTTTTTAAATTAGAGTCATTTTTGTGAGAAGTGGTTATCTCATTGTGGGTTTATCTCCCTAATGACTAATGATATGAAGCATCTTTCCATGTGCTTACTGGCCATGTATATATCTTCAATCAAACCCAAGGTCATGAAGATTTACTCGTCTGTTCCCAGGAGTTTTATGGTTTTAACCCTTATATTCAGGCTGTTCACCCATTTTGAGTTAATTTATGTACAGAATGTGAGGCAACGGTCCAACCTCATTCTTTTGCATGTGGACATCCAGTTGTCCCAGTGCCATTTATTGAAAAGACTGTGCTTTCTCCGCTGAATGGACTCGGCCCCCCCCCCCAACTCAAATGGCCACAGATGTATGGGCATCCCACTGGTCTCTATGTCTCTTCTTAGTGCCAGCACCACACTATTTTGATGACTGTAGCTTTGTAGCAAGTTCTGAAATCAGGAAGCGTGGGCCCCCAACTTTGTCCTTCTTTTTCAAGATTATTTTGGCTATTTAAGGACCCCCTGCAATCTCGTATGAATTTGGGTTTTGACTTTTCCATTTCTACAGAAAGGCTGTTGGCATTTTATAGGGACTGCACTAATCCATAGCTCACTGTGACATCTTTATGATGTTCCAGTCCATGAACATGACATGTCTTTCCATTTATTTAGGGTCTTCCTTAATTTCTTCCAGCAATATTCTGTAGTTTCATTGCCCAAGTCTTTCACTTCTTTGATTAAATTTATTCCTAAGTATTTTATTCTTTTAGATATTTTAAATGGAACTGCTTTCTTAATTTCCTTTTCAGACTGTTTGCTGTTGTTGTTAATAAGCATTTTATAGGCATTAGCTCACTTAATTCTCACAACACTATGGGTAGATACTATTACATCTCCATTTTGAAGAACTTTACGATGCAGTGGTTAAAAATCTTGCCCAAGGCCACAGAAACAAACGCAACTTGACTCCGGGTTTTCTAAGGTTCTGGGAATCTGGACCCAGATCATTCTAACTATAAACTACACTGTAGTTTTACCAGTCATTTCATTCCCATGACATCACTGGGTTCTCACAACGAGGTAACTAGGGAGTGTTGGTGGGCAGCTGCTGGCCCTGTTTTCCTCATGAAGGTAAAATGCACTCTACACCAAATGACCTGCCTACAGGTGTTCAGCAAAAAACAATGTCCACATAGAACCTTTTATTTTTATTATTTTTTAAAAATCTTATTTATTTATTTTTAGACAGAGGGGGAGAGAGGGAAAAAGAGGAAGAGAAACATCAATGTATATACGGTTGCCTGTAGCACACCCCCACCAGGGACCTGGCCTGCAACCCAGGCATGTGCCCTGACTGGGAATCGAACCAGCAGCCTTTTGGTTTACAGGCTGGCGCTCAATCCACTGAGCCACACCAGCCAGGGCCACATGGAACTTTTTAGATACTGACCCTATACTGCCCTCACCTTCCATCTCTCCACCACCTTTTGATTTGACTTGCTGTATGGCCCACAATTGGTATTTTTAAAGCTTGCTAAACTGTTGTCATGTGCAGCCGGGGTTAAGAATAGATGAACTAAAGCAAGTGTGGGACTCGGCTTCGGCTTAGCGAACTGTAAGTGATAATGAGCTTAACTGCAGGTAAGTCAGCGGGGTAGCAAGCTCTCTGTGGCTGCCCATCCCTGTTTCTAACCCTTGCATGTGCTGAGTTCTTGAGCACACTGAATTCCAGGTCCCAAACAAGTCTTTAAAACCTCAAAGATCCGAATAACCTAGATCAATCTGCTAATTTTATATGGCACAACTATCGGCCAATTGTGATTTAAAATAATTCTGCACAAAACAACTTCCTGAGATGTGACCAAAGAAGAGTAATGACCAAGTAAACTCATCAGCAACATTCAATCCAAGTGCAAGACAGTGGTATAAACTACTTTAAACGATACGAGAAAACAGGGGTCATTAAATTAAGGCTATTATGTGGGCACTTATATAACAAGACAAACCCCCCCAATTTTCACATATATCTTATTAATGAGATTTAAACTATAATAACTGAGTTTCATTTTCTGTAATACACATCTATTAATGAGGAGAATGAAGTTCTTTTTTGGAGTGACAACACTTCACTCAATTAGGGTTCACAGTATTTCCTATCAAAACAGATGGCGCTAATGCTGTTTGTCTGAGAAGGCTGATCTGTAATGAAATTTTATATATTTCATTTTTGAAAACATCTTTTCCCCCATGGGTTCTATGTGCAGCACCCGCAACGCTGGAGAGCTGTAACGGCACCACTGGGACACGCAGCCTCCCAGGCGGAGCGAAAGGCAGGGATAGCTCCTGGCGCACAAACTCTGCCGCCGCCGCTCCGTCCTGCGGCTGCGCAGAGGCGGGCCCAGAAAAGTACGAACAAAGACTTGGCCGTGTTCCAGTAAAACTTTACTTATGAACGCTCAATGTCGTATCACTTCCCAAATCACAAAATATTATTATTTTGATTTTTTCCCCACAAACATTTAAAAACATAAAACCCATTTCAGCTCATAGCCTTCACAAAACACCAGGCAGTAGGCCAAACCCGATCCATGGACCAGTCTGCAGCCCCGTCACAGGACCCGGAAACTGGCCTTCCAGGTCTCCTACTTTCCAAAAGCCAATGGATTGGATCAATGAACTTGGATCTAAGAAAGAAGGGTCTCACTAAAATTTATTCACAAGCCAGAATTTTTTAAAATGAAAACACCAGCACCTTAAGCTATTAACTCAAAGATGCACCCTATTTTGTAATACCTTTATAAAGTGAGACGATTCAAGCTAAAAAATATTTAATAAGCTACATAATAACCTCATGTAGACACCTGGTTGTGGACAGGAACATTTGTATGACTTCTCAGCCTTTAATCTAACTGATTCTTCACCGGGAATTTATCAATTACACCAGCAATATTATTACTGAATTTCTGTTCACTGTTCACATAATACTTCTTTACATAATTCTAAACTTCAATCTATTACACAAAATACTTTAAATACTATCTTTTGAGACCAAATCTAAAGCTAAACATTAGCTTTTCCAAAGCAGAGAAATTATCACCAGGGAGGTTAATGACAGTACCACATTTATGGTACTAAATTCTATCACCAACTGCCATGTAATTGATTTTACACTATTCTAATTGGAACATGGTTTATTAGTGTTGGATCAAAAGAGCTGGATCCTAACTTTGCTCGGACATCTAAAATTTCACCTCTAACGGAAAGTCAAGTAAGATTAGTAATGCAATCTTTCCAGGCGTCCAGCAAGAACCTCTCCCCTGACCAAGGTGCCCAGCACCCTTTCCTACAAGTAGAACCTGAATTCTGAAAGGCAGGGTGCACGTCCTTCTTTAGTCTGGTATCTCCCACAGTCATCTTTCAAAGTGCTCAGATATGGGTCATGCTCAGTTATGAGTGTGGAACTGCGAAGAGCTGATGAAATCATTAATCGGAAATGAAAACATAGGGTAAATCCTACTTACGGTTCAGGTTCGACTGTGACAAGAGGCATATCTCTTCTGAGTAAAAACCGGTTCTCAGGCACTGGGGGTATCTCTTCTGGGCGGACCACTGGCTTTTCCCTCTTGGCATTCGAATCGACTGACCTTTTTCCATTGGTATCACTTCTCTCAGAGTGACTGCCAGAGACATACCAAGTCACCAATTAAGATGTGTAATGTTTGCGTGTCATAGTAAAAGCACATAAAATTAGATGATAAATAGCAAAACTACTGACACCTTACAAGTCACACTCAAAAGGTTTATACAGTTTTCCCAAAGAGAACATGTAAAATATCAACCCAGGTGAAAACCATAGTACTAAAATTCTGAAAATTGTCAAATGAGTCCTAACTTTTTCTTTTAAGAGTTTCAGGGATTATTTTCAATTAACAACTAAATCTTTGATATGAAATGTCTATGCTGCTTAGATTTGCCAGATTTCGATTTACATAAAAAATGCGATCCTTTTTACAACAGGGAGCAACGCTAAGTTTACAGAATTATACATGCTTTACTCCCCCCATTCGAGAGTTTTTGTTTTGTTTTTTGGAAAGACTATTCCAGGGTTTCACACCCACCCTTTCGGGCTCACGATGTGTTTATTCCTGGGTTCTTCTGAACTGCTTGCTTCTTTTCTTCTCTTCTTAGAATGTCTAACTTTTGGCCTCCTCTTATGTTTCCTTCTTCTGATTCGCTCCGGTTCCACTTCACTTTCTGAAGATGATTCTGAAGAGGAAGAGGAATTCGAGGAGGAATCCGATTCTTCTGAATGAGTTGGTTTCTTCCTTTTTTTGTCAAAAACTTTTAAGAAACATTAACAAAAATATTAATATGGGTGTGTCTACCTTTCAGAGTAAAAAATGTGATTACCAAATATTATAAAACATCCTTTATGTATAGCAAACCAACAACAAGATTTAAACAAATTCAAGCTGCTAATACAATCTGCTGATGAGACTGTGAGGCACCAAAGCCCTTGCCTTCGTGAAGTCTAGTGGGGCCATGTAAGAAAATACCTGCATAATATGATGAATATCAAGTGCTAAAAAAAACAAAAAGCAAGCAGTGTAAAGAGAAGAGGGAGAGTCAGGAGTAGTATAAGGCAACACCTGAGCAGAGACGTAAAGGGGCGAGGGAAGGGTCAGGCAGATTTCTGAATGAAGAGTGCTCCAGACAGAGAACAGAGCTGGCACAAAGTCCCTGTGTCCTTGGCGTGTCTGAGTAGTCAAGGCGGACACGGCTGGAAGACAATGAATGACAGGGAAGAAGTCGGAAACAGCAGAGCCCCAGGCAGCCTTACAGGTCACTGTAGAGACTTCCGCTCTGGCTGACTGGGAAGGGAGCCCTAGGAGAAGATCCCTTTGGTGGCCATTAAGGGCAGACTGCAGAGGGCCAAGAGTATAAGCAAGGAGACCGATTAGGAGGCTGCTGCTGAGAAAAGGTTGTAGAGGAGTAAAGACGGGGCAAAAAGAACACTCACGAGGCTATCGCAGTAAGCCAAGGAAGAGGTAACATCTGATAAGACTCGCCGATGACCAGACACAGGGCGTGACATCGAGGTATCAGGGCTATTGCTATACCACTCGTATGAGGTTTTTGCACCACTGAAATCCAGCAGGTATTTTTAAGTTACAGCCTTCAACACCAGTTACCTGTATCCGAGCTCCCTTTCCCTCCCCAAACTCTCACCGTCTTTTGCTGATTTTGTGGCAAGCACCCCACAGTCAATAACTCGCACGTCTGCATAAGGTCTGCTTGCAGCATCGGTTTTCAGATTTTCAATTTGCTCGATTACTTCAAAACCGGAAATGACTAGTCCGAAGACAACGTGAACCCTGTCACGATACAAATTCAAGAAAGGGCTGGTTTGCTGATAAGAAAGCCACGAGCAGTAATCAAGACAATTATTATAAATGACATGTCCATAGACCTGAAAATAAAAGCAGTGTTCAATGCATGAAGGGAATTAGAACTTGAGATCTGCTTCGTAAAAGGGGAAAAAGACCAATTACTCGAACTGGGTCTTAGTTTTCCGCCTTTAAAACCACGGCTCTTAACTACTTTATGGTAAAGAGTCCTCTGACAGAACGCACTTACCGCTCAAACCGTCCTTACAGGGCCCTTCACCGCTGAAAGGCCCGTCCATGGGCCCCGGGTAGGACCCCTGCAGGGGCATGAAAGCCACAGAGTCTCAAGACCATGGTACCAAGTGATCCTTAAGGAAGAGTCTGGCAATGAGGTTAATCCAGAGATCAAGAGCGCCCCCTTGAGGCGTTACCCAGGTCCACTGTGTCTGGGACCAGCCACCTAACCACCTCCCCAAGGGAGTAAGAACGTAACGCTTACCCATCCAGGTGCGGAGCGGGTTTTGTGGTGCTGTGTCATCAACATCGACACAAGGACGGCGGCAGAAACCAGGTGTTCAGGACAACAGAGCAGAAGGGTTTAACACAGAGCATGTAGAAAACAGAGAGGTGAAGATAAAAAGACAGGGGAAAAAGTTAAACATGATATACATGTACATTTTTACATGAAAACCTTAAAAACAGCAATAGTAGCCATTTTACTGACAAAACCCTCATAATCATAATGCATTATAAAACCATTATATGTTTCTCCAATGAGTGTTACATAAGTATTTATACATATGAAATAGGTTTGAAATCTACAGCATAGACATTAAAGTTAAAGTTACTCTCAATTCCAAAATAACAACAAAAAGAAGCAAACCCAACATCTGTTAAGGTAAACGGGAATAAAAAGCACCTATCCTTCACCCTATGGAAAGACAAGTGTGACCAGCACGTGCCCCCCCCACGTAACTGTGTTCTTCCACTGCGTGTGTGCCGCCGCAGCGAGCAAGCACTCTCCCCGTTTCTCAGACTGAGTCCGTGTGCATCTTTTAGGGAGGCAGATGGGAGTCGGGGCGCAGGAATTCTGGTTCCAGAATTTCCTGCCTCCCTTCCTTGCCCTAAGGTGAAGCTCTTCCACTCGCAGCAACTCTGAAAATGCAGCAGGGAGCAAACCCTCCACCTGCCAGCACTTCTGACAGCAAAGTAAATAATGATGGGTAGCATCAATGGACATTTCGAACTTCCACAGCCCAGAAAACACTGAGCCGGCTTCTTCCACAGTCATAAACTGGAAGACAGTCACTTCTGAGAAGCCAAGGGGGCACATCGGGCTGAGATATTTTGAACCCAAGCTGGCTTCCCCATAGCACTTTCACACACTTGTGAATTGCAGTAAGAAAAAAAAAATCAACAGCAGATATATCTGGACTCAGAAGTATATACCACAAACCTACTTTAACTTTGTTAAAACAGTCAAATTGTACTAGAAGCTCCCAAATACAATTTAACCTTCATCACTACAATGCTAAAAATCTTTATTCTAGAAGGAACTGTAGCGTTTATATTAAGAAAATTCAGTTCTGTAAGACCACTACATTAGTTCCAGAATTTTAAAGGGAATCTTGAGTTTTGAACCACTAATCTCAAATTTTCCTTAGAAGATTGAGAAGTGGTAATTAAAGCTAATGTAATAATAAAAATGAATAAAAAGAGTTGGAAGGAAAGAAGGAAAGAAAGAAGGAAAGAAAGGAAGGAAGGGGGGTGCGGGAGGGAGGGGCCCTGGCCAGGTGGCTCAGTTGGTTAGAGCGTTGTCCCCACACACCAAGGTTGCAGGTTTGATCCTGGTCAGGGCACGTACAGGAGTCAACCAATGAATGCACAGAGAGGTGAAACAACAAACTGATGTTTACTTCTCTCTTTCTATCCCCCCCTCTCTAAAATCAATAAATAAAAATTTGGAAAAAAAAAGAAAATGTAGCAATTTGGTGAGACACTGATGCTTAAATTATTAAACCAGCATCCAGAAACTACCTCAGTCAATATCCTTAAGATAGAAATGTGCTTCCTGCAATTATAGAACTTAACCACGGCACACTAAAGAGAGGAAGAAATCAGTCCATACTCTAGACAGTGATTCCATTGAGTGAAAGCTGCAAAGAGGTAAAAAAACGTAAAAGTAAAAATGTTCTGCAACATCAAGGCTCAGTCTCAAATGTGTAGCAGTGAAAACAATGGATGGTCTGTGGTCACATTTATTCCTCTTCCTTCCTTGATCCTTTCTCTCACGACTCTCAATCTTCTGGTGTTGGGGAAAGCCTACAGATTTTTCTGAAACACAGAACCAATTCAATCTGCCACCCTGACTAATAAAAGTGCTGTAAAAACACCTCACGGCAAACCTTTGGAGCCGATGGCGAGATGAAAATATTCTAGCTAACTGCATGATGTAAGACCACATACTACTTGAGACTCAATTTGAAGCTACCTTTATGACAGACTGAACTTCTGTTTTTAATTCAAATGAAAACTGAAGACAAATGAACTTGGTCCTTTCCCGTGACAGTGAGGAAAACCAATGAAGACAGGAACCACGTTTTCAAGGGCAAGTTTCAGATGGTCCGCTGTGCCCAAATTGGTGTAATAATCAAGTCCATTACTCACATCTGCAATTGAGGATGCAGCAGTGCAAACTTATACCTCACTGGGTTAGACTGTGTATTAATAATACTGCAAGGACCTTAATGAAAGAAAACCCTGTGGGATCCTGAGCCTCCACTCCAGAAGCAGAAATCCCAACGTGAAGCAGGCTCACTGGCAGGGGGCTGGCACTCCGACAGGAACGAACAGGGGATGGTGCCGAACGGCGTAAGGAAGGGCAGGGGAAATGATGTGCTCAGTCCAGGCTGCTCTATTCTACTAAAATGGACAATGAGATCTCATTCCACCGACCCTTCTTTGTACTGATCTTTCAAAACTGTGCAGTTGCAGAGTCCCATGCAGTGATGGCCTTTGCTCAGTAAGTTAGACCTACGGCCAGAGACTATCATTTGTTCATACTTGTGAAAATATATCTGAAGGAGAAACAACCACAAAGAACATTTCAAATGACAAAAGCTTTCAATAATTTCATATTCTCCTGACACTTAAGACATTGATTTTCCAGGTTCCCCCACCTTTGAATCTGCTTTCAAGTTACAGGGGTGGGCAAAAGTAGGTTAGTAGTATTAATAAATGCCACAATTATTAATAAATAATAATAATAGAGTAAACTCTGCATTTCATGTGCTCACAACAGTAAACCTACTTCTGCCCACCGCAGTATATGTGCAAGAGTTCATTTAAACCTCATAAATGCTGGAAATTGAAAAGTGTCACTGTTACCCCCCCAATCTACATTTTTACACCACTATCAAAGAAGCTTTTGGCCTCACACAGAATTTAACAGCTCCGTACTAAAATCTAAACCCGTTATATACAATGCAGCACTCCCGCCCCGAAGGTGCGTGGACACTTAGCAGAAACGAGCCACTGAAATTAAAACATACTCCCCAGGGTTAACCATGGACAGTAACACGCGCTTGTGTGGCATGTGTTGCTGCCATACAGATTAAGCAGAGGTTTTTTTTCTTAAAATTGTTCAATGCACATAACAATAGGATTAAAGAGATAAAGGCAAAGAAAGAAAAAGAGAGAGCCTTAGAGTAATGAGACATTACCTTTGGAGCGCACGGTGTAACACTCTTTCTGTAAATTTTACACAAAAATGGCAAGAAATAAATTGTAATACACTTTTAAGACAAGACTGAATCTATGTTTTAATTATCAATATAACTTTGAAATTAAATATTTTCAAGTTTTATGCAAAGCAAGAAAGCTTTTTAAAATGGAGGGCTCTAAATTTTCTTTCGCACAGGTATGTATGTGGAGATGAATTACAGTTAAGAAAAGCACTGTAGCTGAAGTTGGCACCTGCCCCGACCCTTACCACTTAACACTAGAACGTTCGTACCTACTCTCAAAACATCACCTTTCCCCTCACACTGGCTAAGGCAACTACGCCTTTCTCACCCAGAGAACAGCGTCCTGGGCCCACGTGGCGTCGACCCTGGCCGCCAGGAAGCCGGCCGTCCCAGCGGGAGGCCCAGGGGCCAGTGGGAAAAACGGAGTTAGGAGGATTCGGAACAAACCAAATTTCAGGGAACTTCTGTGCTGCTTCACTTCAGCTGAAGGCCTGGCATGCCCACACGTTCGAGACCACTCTCCGTCCGCGCCACAGCAGACCGCCATCGGGGTTCATGGACTCTAGTTACTGTTCCCCGACATATACGTGCTGTGGCTGTTAAGTCACTGAAAACAGTCATAATAAAATAATGAAGCGCCATAACTAGAATTTTAAGAACCTTCTCAAAAGAGAAAAGGGCAAGAGAGATGAATGTGTAAGAGTATGGTATCAAATCCTGGCCACAGACAGCACTCTCTTTTCCTGTCTAATCTCTGATTTTCCCCACTATGTATGTATTTTTCAAAGAGTATGCACTGCCTGAGCAATTTTAACCCGAACTTTAAACATACCTATTACTACTCAGATCAAACACCTTATTATATATAGTAGACAAAATTATTTATGGGGGTTTTGAACATATTAAATATTAAAATACTTAAAAACAAGCTTTAATCTCTTATAAGGGCATTGAGATATGAATTGCTGTCAAAAATATGTTTCAAATAATGTGACGTTTCAATGAATGTAAAAAAAAAGTGACTTCAGGTGCAAAACGGTATGGGAGAAGGAAACAAAGATAACCTACTTCTGCCTGGCGGACCCTTTAACACGCACTTTCCCTCCCAGCTCCTGAAACTACCACACCGTCGTGGAGGAGGCACCGACAAACGCAGTGACAAAGCCGTGTAAGGGCAGCAGAAACCAACCAGGCCGCGTTAGAGCGCTCTACTTACGTGCCCAAGTGTCACCGAGAGAGAGGAGCTTTCAAACGTTCAGCGCTCGTGTTAACACACAGCCACTGGGGCCTACGTCACGTTAATATGAAATAACACTAAGACTGAATTAGGGATGACACTTGATATTCAGAGAATTTGGCTCATGATTAAGCTTATTTAACATCCTTGTTCATGAAAAATTTTGAAATGAAGGTATTAGCCAAAAAAATGGAAGGAAAAAGCTAGAACTTCTTAGGTTATTACCACTCACTAGTGTTTCTTCTCGAATCTGCGTTTGCCAACCAAAATTTGCCAACCAAAATGTCAACGAGGCTTTACGAAGCCCTTAAAGCCAACGCCCAACCCCCTGGCTCCACTACTCGGAAACGGTCAGCGCGTCTCTCCCACTCAGGTGAGGGCACTTGCGAGTCAGACTCTTACAGCAGAACACACCCTAGATCTTCCTGTTTCCCCCTGCAGTTCTACCTAGGGCTGTTCACCACAAACCCTTGTTGAGTCAGGTCAACTTTGACTTTTCTGTATATCTTGTTTCCTTATCTTTCTATAATTATCATGACCACTGACAGACTTCTCCAAAGCTCTGGGGTCTGCTCCGTGGCTGTTATTTAAGGCCCGCACAGACTGAGCACGACAGAGACAAGGGCCAGAGCCACAAGCCCGAGTCCTGGCGGCAGCGGGCAGGAGCCTGAGTCCTGGCGGCAATGGGCAGGAGCCTGCTGCTGCCGCCGCCGCCCCCGATCTAGGCACCCGGCCCAAAGCTGCCGTGCCGCACCCTCCAGACCGAGGAAAACGCAGCGATGGCGATGACCTCCTCCGGGCAAGGTGATGTTTGCATAAAAATCACTCCACATATTCAGACACTTAGCATCAACCTACAAAGCTTCCTTCTTTTATGTCCACATTTTCACCCTAAGATATTTCTTTACTTTATCTTTGAAAGTGAGGTAGGCAATTTATAACGTGTCATTTTATTTTCCAGTAATGCCTGAAACTTCTAATACCTAACTACAATAAATTCAGAGTGGTCAAGAAGATTTCGCAGTTTACGGTGTGCAGTATTCTCTTTCAAGCTACCGTTTTTTCCTAGACTATGAATAAAATTTCTACATAACCTGGACTTTAGGTGGGTTTTCTTCTTTATTTAGCATCATCTACAGAATGAAAAGAATGGCCCAGATCTCTAAGTCCTTTCCACTCTAAGGTTTTGTAATTCTATGGCTTTTATTGCGGCTCTTCCTAATCTTTGGCTTAAAACATAAGCAACAAAAAGGACGACATGACTGAATGCCGAGTTAACTTGGTTACGGCTTTGGTCCCTGTTCTTTGAATTCCTTCAAAAATGCCTCAACATGAGCCACTATCTCCTGAGCGATTCATGGGGACAGTGCCCTGTGTCACTTCTCTCGTGTTTCTTGAGCAGTACTGTTCCAAAGAGAATCAGTTTTCTTCTATTTAGGCCCCTAAAACAAAATCATGTAATAACACAGTACTAGATATAAGCAGTTATTGCGAAAATTACAAATAGCTTCATAGAAGAAAACTTGATTCCCATCACGTACACAACTGTTCCACCCAAAGAAAGAAATATATGCAAAAGGATGTGCAGCAGCAATGCTGTAAGCACAGGGCAAGTTTTCAACGTGCAAGTGACAACGACAGCCACTGCACAAAGCACAAGAACCCTTGAGGGACATTTCGAAACGCCCCCACTAAGTGTAACATTTACTCCTCAGGAACTGCGCAGTCACAGGTTCAGAGCGTAAACTACAAGTGCAGTTTTGCAAGGCTGGATTAAAAGTCCTTGGTGAGCCTGTAAACAGGAACTGTAGACAGCTCTCCGTTTCACCACCCAGGCTTACGCCACCCTTCCTTTTTCCAGAACGACTGCTCAAGAGGCCACGGGCAGAGGTGTGGTGAGAGGTGAAGGGCAGGGGAGTGGTCAGGCCGCTCTGCGACCTCAGCCCCCAAACCCCAACTTTCAGACCTATTGTCCTGATCCCGTACTCGAACTGAAGATAGTACGTTTTACTTTTTTACTACTTCCAACTCCTGAAGGATTTGCAAAACGTGGATTTTCAAAGATTTTTCTTTTATGGAAAAAACCATCTCCATGTTACTATCCTTTCTATAGAAGCAAGGAGATGCTTTGTTTAGAAACGTGCCTGCTGGTTAGATTTTTACTCTACAACCTAGGGGGAACTAGTACTTTCAGCCAGCATTAAAAAGCACATTCATAAAAAAAAAAAAAAAAGAGAGATAAGGATTTTTTTTGAGTGTGCAAAAGCACTCTATTATTTCCAAGATTGCTTTTAACTTGGAAACTCATTTCCAGAATTATATTTCAAACTACAAGTAGAAAATTTTCTTCCAATTACAGGTTCACAGTGACTTTAATGCCATCTACAGTTAATGATGAAAACAAGTTTAAAACATTTAATCTTCATTCACTAACGTTAAAATTTTCATTTGGCATTCCTTGTCAAAAATAGCAGTCTGATGTAAAATTAAGCAATGGCCTTAATTTTGTTTTGACACTGAACATTCCTAGGAAAGACTTAAGCAAGTACTAAATAACACAGAAACAAGACACTGAGTTTTTTGAAGGGAGAATCTCACATACTGAATTTTAATTAATGTACGTAGGTGCGCAAGTTTTAACTCTAACATTTTATAAACAAGCTAATCAGTAAGTAAAAATGGGAAGAAGCTGCTGCTACCTGGTAAATCAAATTTTACATGTACCGATATGAAAAAAAATCTAAAAGAAACTTTAGAGCCCTCAGATGGTAGCTTCTTGACCAATGAATCATTAGTTCATCACGCGCAGTTCAGATAAGCTTAAAAATGGAAATGGGAAAACTCAATCAAAGAGCGAACAGCTTCTATAACTAACTACCACATAACAAGTTTTTCAAAATATTTCCCACTACTTTTTTTTTGGCCCCGAAGAAGGTTAATATAAAATACAAAGAAGTGTAATAACTAATACTCTTTGCTTAAGGTCTTCCTTTTTTCCTGTGTCACTCCAAGTGTTAGCATCTTCTCTCAGCTTTCCATTTTTAGGACATTCTTAGGAACAGAATGCCCCTTATCTGAACTTTATCAGATCATACTGGACATCTATTTTTCAGACACATTAAAAATGTGAGATTTATTATACGTGAACTCCTTTAAAGACAGGGAAGCGCCATTCATACTCATCCATTTAGAAAGATGACCCCCCAATAAAACTGTTTGTGATAAACCAAGAATAAAATATTTCTCCAGCATACGGAGCACAAGTGTAGAGCTTCACTCACAATCTAAAGCATGGAACTTCAAGCTAAACAGTTACCTTTCATATTTTACATCAGGGAATTCTATAAAAACAGGCTTTGGAGAAGCAGTTGTTAAGAATAAAATTAAAAGTATTCCAAAGGTCTTTCAGACAAGAAATAAGCAGTAAGGTTCAGGTTGTGCATGCACATATATATATAAAGGTGTTTGTTTTTTAAAGAGCAAACTTAGCATGCTGAAGTTTCCTGAGTGATAATCTCATAAATTTTGGTGGAAATGACAATAACATTGGGTTAATTAAATTATGCGTAGAGGTCTCATAAGGTTTGAGTTTTTTAAAATACTGGCTTTACAGCAAATCACTTACTTCCATACAAAATCAGAAAAGAATGGCATCTCTCTCAAACTGGCTCAAAGAGACACAGTAGGAGAAAAAGCAACTATACAAGGGTACATCTAATACCCTTAAATGTTCACCAGGAGCTGCTGTTCCAGTCTAGCTTTGGTAAACTCAGCTCCGAAACTAGTCAAGAGTCAAAGCCAATGTCTTTTTGTAAGATGACAACCTACTTTGAAAATAATGTACATCTTCAATTTATGTGTTTTAAGCATCATTGCTCAAATCCAGGATATATGCTGAACACAGAATTGGTTCCTGACCATACAAGTTACTGTAACATCAGAAATTAAAAATAAAATCCAAGTTCTTACATTAAATTTGGCTTAACTATACCATCTTTCTCATGAACAGCGCTTCTCTGTTAAAAGCTCATCTCCGAATTATGCCTACTCACATGAAAAACTGGGAACCATTGGTATGTTTCCCTCGATTTGCCATTGACAAAAGGAACGCTCTGTCATGTTTGAGAATAAAGTTTTCATCTGTTTGAAGAAAACACAAGTTCGTCAGTCTCCAATTATAAACCACTTCTCAAGTGTAACGTTCACAGAAATAAACAGAAAGCAAAGGATGAAATTCCTCTTCTGGTCAGTACAGATACTTGACTGAATATTTAGAAAAAAAGTTTTAACTAATCAATTAACAAAAGCATAAAAAGACCAAAAAATACTACTTAAAGCCTTGAGGAAAAGAACAAGTATTTAATACTTTATACAAACAGCCTTAGAACAGTCACTTTTAGTAGTAACATACTTTGGCTAAATATTTAAACTCTCACAGTAGACTCGAAAACCAACAAAGGAATTTTAGGGGGAAAAAAACCTCTATTTAGCAAAGCTCATTTCTTCCAAATTATTTTGCCTAATGTACTATACAGGGGAGAAATTTAATAATCCTCTTACGTGCTTAATTTCTATATGGTAAATCTAGTACTTAGCTGAACTAAAAGCTA
Source organism: Trachops cirrhosus (assembly GCA_028533065.1). Classification (NCBI taxonomy): domain Eukaryota; kingdom Metazoa; phylum Chordata; class Mammalia; order Chiroptera; family Phyllostomidae; genus Trachops; species Trachops cirrhosus. The sequence goes on from CM052544.1 coordinate 7,469,792, forward strand.
GGCTATGAGAGCAAAAATAAAAAAATTACATAAATTAAGTTGTAGAGACATGCTTCAATTAAATTATATGGATTCCTTCTAGTCAATAGGACCACAAAATTATCTAAGGAAGAAAGTCCTGTAAAACAACTTAAATGGCTAAATACAATTTTAAAATACACAGGTATGTGCCACAGGGAGCCGCCACATCAAAGCGGCCCACCGGCTTTCATTTCAAAGCTACGTGCTAACAGGACTGGCTGAAGAGCTGTTTCCCACCACTTCAACAGAAAAACTGTCATAAAGATCACTTAGATATTATTTTAATGCCAGGAGAAATATCTTGAGAATTTAAATTTGCTTTTAACATTCATACAAACAAATCTTTCTTTAGAACAAACAGAAACACAGAAAACTTTTAAAAATGATTACCTTGGGAACAGGCTTCTGAAAAAGAGTAGTAATCCATTTCCCCCAAAAGAAATATAAAAGACTATTATAACACTGAGGCTATCATGGCATTAAAACCGAGCACTACTGGATCCCATCATAAATCTCTGCAACTGACTTTTCTAAGGCTTTTTGGGGCGAGTGCAATAGTTAGATTTATGCAAATGCTACTACTATAGGAATAATACACAATCATAGAGTTCTAGCATACAAAAGAAAATATACAAACCTCGGAGAAGAAAGAAATACCAACTTTTATTCAAGACATTGCTTGGTTTAGGGAGAAAAAAGACACAACTAGGTTCTTTTCCCTGATGTGGCACTAATAACCCATCAGGAAAAGAAAAAAAGATACAGATGTATAAAATAGTATAAAGAATTTTCCATGTCTTCAAGCAATACTGAAATCCAGCCACAACCTGACCCAGACTGTCCACGAATTTATTAGGAAGGGTGCAAGGGAACAGAATTGGAGTTCGTGTTACTGAGCTTCGTTCTCTTACCTTTTCATTTTGCAAAAGACCACATTCTCTATAAACAAAAGAATATGTTGACAGTTTTAGGCAGGAAGATAGGAGTTTTCATGTATATAGTTGCCTAACCTCCATGCTGAAAGTCATGTTTAACCATAACGTTAGCCTTAATTAATCTTGTCAATTAAGTTATATATTACGATATGATTTATCCCCAAGTTCATGCAAATAAAGTATTTTCATGCAGCATTAGTTTCATGCAAAAAGTGAACTATAAGTAAACCTGTTCTCATTAAAAGTACATGATCAAACTTGCTTTAATATCAGAACTGAAACAAGAGACCATAAAATTTTAAGGCTTACCTTTAAAATATCCACCATAAATTGATTCTCCACCTTTTCCATTACCTGCAAATAACAAGCTACGTTAAACTATAATGAAAATTAGAAACATATTAGTATATATAAATTACTTTTTATGGTTTCAATTTGCTGAAGGAGGTAATACCTTTTAATTGCTTCAGTAATCAAAATCCTAACAAAGCTCACTCCATTACAATAAACACTATTAAAATAATTATCTCCATAATCTATTTATTTCAAACAGCAATCACACCAGAAGAATAAATACAATTAAATACTGCTTTGGCATTCATCATCAGGTAATTCACCAAGTACTTATATTATTAAAATAGCATAAGAACTAAAAATATCTTGGTATTTTGTTTTTGCATACATTCTTGGTTCACAACATTTACTCATCCAACAACTACTCAATGGCCACCTAATGTTTACATTATACTGTAAGTGACAATATTTACAGTGAAAAATAATGACTTTAGAAACTGACAGATGAAGTTATTAGGAGCATAACTTTTAGCTCTACCTTCACTGAAGTCCCCACCCTGAATCATAAAGTTTTTAACCACACGATGGAATGTAGAACCTTTATAACACAACTTCTTCCCAGTTGTTTTCCCAAGGCCTTTCTCCCCTGGAAAAAAAGAGAAAAAAAAAGAAAGGAAGTTTAGTTACAAAAACATCCTTCTGTGGAAAGTACCACCCAACCATTCCTCTGTCAAATCACTCCTGTGTGCTGGGAACCGTACAAGATACAAGAGGCACACAGTGTGACAAATTAAAACACCTCCCACCCCAATAAATAACACAAAGCAGCATATAAATGTTAAATTGAGGCCTGGCTGGTGTGGCTCAGTGGATTGAGCACGGGCCTGCGAACAGAAAGGTCACCGGTTCGACTCCCTGTCAGGGCACATGCCTGGGTTACCGGCCAGGTGTTCAGTTGGGAGCATGTGAGAGGCAAGCCATCCATATCTCTCTTGCGCATTGATGTTTCCCTCCCTTTCTTCCCCTCTCTAAAAAAAATGTAAATAAACAAAATCTTTTTAAAAAAGGAGAAAGTCTTTTAAAAAAAGGTTAAATTGTGTGGTGCAGACTCTGTATGCTACAGGAGAAAAAACAGGTAAGAAATTGTTGTCATTCCAGAAAAGAACGTGGTCAGGGAGTTGGTGCAAACACTACGTGCATGTGCGGACACTCAAGTACGGATTAAAAAATTTTAATTTGCTATTTCTAAGGTAACATTACAGATGTTTCCTTCTCCGTTTTCGTACCTTTAAAAAATATCAATCCAATAGTATATAACACAGAATAACTTAATTATCTTTTGCCCCACTATCTTCTAATCCTAAATTTCTTGTGAAATCTGGATTGCTAAATTTGTACAGAGTACTGAAACTTTTGAAACTGTACCAAATCAGTTTTGAAAATTATTTTATAAACTACAATGTAGAGAGATTTCATTACACATAGTAGTACTTTATTTCTCATTTTTAAAGACCATTTCTTTCTTCTCTCTTCCCTTTGAAAAACAAAGTGCTTCTGATTTCACATAGGTGAAAACAATATTTATTTGCTAAACTCATCTCACAGCCAAACAATCATTATGCTTGAATGATTTTATTTATTTATTTTCAGAGAAAGGGGGAAGGAAGGAGAAAGAGGGAGAGAAACATCAATGTGTGATTGTCTCTCATGCACCCCCCACTGGGGACCTGGCCCACAATCCAGGCATGTGCCCTGACTGGGAATTGAACCAGCGACCCTTTGGTTGGCAGGCCAGCTCTCAATCCACTGAGCCACACCAGCCAGGGCTCTCATTGGAAATAATTTAATGATTCATTTACCTGAGCATAGGCAAAGGAAGTTTTTGCATGTTTTTGGACATATATCTGAGAAGAGCTGAAACATAATGCGACCAACTGAAATAAAACACAAGAAAAAAAGGTAATCAGGTTGATTAAATACACCACATTTTATATGAAAGAAAAATTAGATACATAGACTTGAAAAACCATAAAGTCCATTTTTGTCACTCATTTTAAATTTTTAAAAAGATTCAACAGGAAAGAATTTAACAAGAACTCTACTCTGTTTGTTAGGATGGGAAATCACATTCAGCCAAAGTGGTTACAGCCCTAAAAGTGTAGGATTTTAGGGGTCTTTTAGACGGGCCTTATGTTATCAGATCCCCTGTGGTGCAGACCCTTACCTGAACTATTCGTTTTCTTTAAAAATACTCTCAGTTTGTCTGACCTATGCCTGGACTCTGCAGTGATGGGAACATGTCACACCCTAGGACAGCCGTTCGGGCCAGCTGTGTTAGAGGGAAGTTCTCTCCTCCACAGTCAGCCTTCTACCTTTACTCAAGAACCATTAGAGACAACTTCCTGAACTGCCACCCGCAACTCAAACTCACCTTCCGTTCCCTGAAAGAGCAGAAAACAAGGTATCATTCCTTAAAAACAAAAACAGCTCTACGATAAACAGGGAATGGAAGCAGCATTAATGGAAGTTCGATTAATCATGCCTTAGAGAAGTCCTTCACAAACTTTTCGGTCTCAGGACTCATATATCCTCTTCAAGTCGCCTCCCAAGTTAATAAACTCGGCTGATGCCTCCGTGGAAACTAATGCTCCTTTGAACAAATGGGTAAGATCTCAGGAACTTTTGTTACTCAACACTTCTTATAATTTAGTGGGATTTGATAATCTTTTAGAATCAATCATCATTGTCAATATTATCTTTTATATATAGTAAGATTTCTTTCACAGAATTACTGTTATGCCAATAATTACACTGCTCTGTAAGGACCAGACTAAAATCTAAAACTGGTTAGTGCAAACATTAGTATGGTGTTCTTAAGGTAAAAAAATACATGGCTAAGGACAAAAATAACACAGAACAAGAATGGCTTCTGACCTTAATCCCAACATACTGACATGCAGATCCTTCAAACTAACTAAGACGGGGAACAATACTAGGATTAATCAGTTACCATTAGCACATTTTAAACATTGGCTACAGGAAGGAAAAGCCAGGACTGTGTCGTGCTGTGATCCTGATGTGGCCACCAGGTGGCAGGAACGAAATCTGCAAGTCCCCAGAATCTGGGTAAAAGCAATATCACCTTTCAATAATATTACTGTTCCTGTTTCTCAGAAACGGCTGTGCTGGAATCGCAGGTGCGATGGTGAGAAAGGAGACGTACATCATGGATGTAAAACATATGGTAGTTTTAAAACTGAGCGCTAGTTGGAAAAATACTGTAGGTGATATCAAGCCATTCACTCAAACATTAGTTACTGATACCCTGCCGTAAATCAGGCGGTCGGATGGCAGGGAGACAGGGTGCTCTTCTGGGGAGCTCGCATCTCGGCCAGAAGGACAGACACAACGTGCTACACAACATGCTACACAACGTGTCGAGCCGCCCGTGGTGTAAATGAGAACACTGACACCCACCCGGGGCCTGGCTGCCGTGTGTAAGGGCAGGGCGGTAGGGACCGTGTCCGCTTCACTCACCTCTCTATCCCCACTGATCTGCACAGTGCCTGGTACAGAATAAACATCGGAATAATAATAATGATAAAAGCACTTGACAAAAAATTATTCAAAAAGAGAGATTAACAAAATATAAATGAATACCTAAACTTACAGATCAAAAGTATTCACTATGTACCAGCAAAAGTTATTATAAAAGTGGAAAAACATCCAGACATTGCTGAATAAAATCTCCTTACTTTCAGAGATATAGAGGGAAAGAATCCTTTAAGCATCCAGGCAGGGGAATTATGTTACCCACAGAAAAAAAGAAATTGCAGTATAAATAAAATCAGTAAGAGAGAGTTGAGCTGGTAAGAAAAGGTACATTTCCTGATATTTTAGACTTTGCTTAGATGGAAAAGGAAATATGGGTTTAGGAACATGTAAACACATAACCACCTGTGGGATTAAGAATGTATTAAACGCCTTTCAAGTAACTGGGGTGGAGCACCTCACGTAAATGGAGGTAGTAGGAGGACGTAAGGAAGATGTGAGACAAGGGAGGAGAAAACAGCTCTGTAATTACACAGGCACCTAAAATGTTTTTCACGTCATTCAATGCCCAACTACAGGTATCCTGAAGATAGTACAAGTAAAAACTCAAAAGAGAATTTATTTATTGGCTCGTGTAGTTAGTTGACAAGGATGCTGGCACAGACCGGAGAACTGAAAAGTTCTAAGAACCAGGATGTTGGGGGATGAGGCCAGATCTTAGAGCTGCCAAGTCTCACCAGGCAAGAAGTACTGACTACCACCCTTCTTTGTCCCAATCAATGCACACGGTCCTAAATACTTTCATTAATACATGAGGCCAAAGATAAATGAACCACAACTCAGGATGATAAATAAGCAATAAACCTAAGGAGACTATAAAGAAGATAAAAGCAGAAATAAATTAAAAAACAGAAAGATACTAGACTTGATAAATAAATCCCAAAGTTGCCATGGTACAATGGCTAAGGGACACAAATGTGGCCTAGAGTTCTGGCCTTGACAGCTGCTAGCTAGCCACGAGTCTCCTCTTCTACTAAATGGGTTAAATCTTATGTCTCAGTGTCGTGTGGGCTAAGACACCCTGCAAGCATAGGGTCCATTATCAGAGCCAAGATCATTAACCTGGTTTCCAACACGTTCTGCTGTTAGCAACGTGGCTTATCAAAGGCCACCTCTGCGAAAGTGAACAGAGGCAGAGCCACAGCCCAATTTCTGCATCCTCGTCTGGCGTCGTTTCCAACACACTCGGCTGCCGACCCAGGTTCTAACGTGACGGACTCTCCCTTGCCCCAGATACATCGCCCGGAGTGGCTCTCTCATCAAGTTATTAAGAAAGCAGGCTTGCTGCATGATTCCAGGTCACGTGTGAAAATGAACCTTCCTAAAGGTGACAGCATTCTTAAAAAAAGGATACTTATTTACTTTGATGAAACCCAACAGCAGATTAGTATGTAACAGTAAAATGGAAACTCTCAGGCTCTCAGGAAAGATAATTATCGGGGGCAGGAGCCAGCTACTCTGAGGTTACTCCTGCTTTTCAGTCTCCTTCTCCTCCTGGAATCAGATTTCTAAGCAAGCATCACGTTTTCCCGGCAGTGGTTACAGGTGTGCAAGATAAGGAAGGCAGAGACAGAGCAGGCGTAGTGCTTCGCACCATGCCCAGTTTGTCTGTTTGGGCCGTGTTCAATCTGCTAGTGTCACTGCAGTGCTCTGATGAAAGTGTCAGGGTCTTTTTTTTTTCTGTCACTTAATTCTATTTTTCAATTACTTTATATTCAGTATTATTTTGTATTAGTTTCAGGTGTACCGCATAGGGGTTAGATAATCGCATACTTTACCAAGTGTTCCCTCCGATATTTCTAGTGCCCACCTGACACCATACAGAGCTGTTACATCAGTGACTACATCCCCTATGCTGTACTTTCCCTCCCTGTGACGGTTTTGTAACTAAGGATCTGTACTTCTTAATCCCTTCACTTTTTTCACCCAGAAAATGTCAAGGCCTTTGCATTAACCATTTTACCTAAAAGGGCCCCATACTGCAGCTTAATTTAGGAACATAACTCTATCCCTTTCCCCTTCATATTGGGTACTCACACATTACTTAATTAAGCATCAGCCATCGGTGGCTTGTGCAAGTGTAAGGGTGGGAGCAGGAATCAGGATTTTACTATGTGACAATCTATTTAAGACGCAGTCTCTTGAAACACGAGACTAAAATCCAGCACTACCATAGTAAGGCACTCACAGCTGGGGGTTCTGAATGCAATTTCTGAGATAATTTGGAAGTCATTACTTAGTTTTAGATAACTGTCAGTTACCCAAGTCTTGCCCTTTCCAGCCTGAGCTTTCTTCTGCCTATCTAAAGAAATCTTTTTAGTTCCCATCTGCTTTTTACTCCCAGTAAGATGTGTGTTTGCTAAATACCTGACCATCTGTGTAAGAAAGTGCTCTATCCACCAAGAATTCAGGCTAAACCACACATACTCTGGAAGACTCTCCAGACCCAGAGATGAAATCAATCATGTACAAATCACAGTGGAAAGGAATCATACTGGACAGCTAGTTCATACCACCAATGTCAAAATTCCTTTTGCAATACCGACAAAGGTGTAAAAATGACAGAAAAGCACAGGGACTCAACACGGGTTCAGACAAGCAGCAGCCATTCAATGTTAAAGACAGAAAAGGAGAAAAATCTTTGTGTATTTAACTTGAGCTTTGAAGCAGAGCAAGGGGAAAGAAAGGGAGGCACTAAGAGGTGAACTTTTTCTTGATAAATCCTTGTAAAAATTCATAAGAGTTTGCCTTCAAGACCATCCAATTGAGACTGCTGTTATTAGTGGGATTCTCCAGGCCAAATCTCTAAAAAAGTTAAGAAGGGAGGGGGGGCGCAGAAATCCCAAGCCCTCTCACTTACAGAAACCTGAAACAAGACTTGTTCCTAAAATGTGAACAAAAAAGCTTCATCTACAAAGGCCTGCATAACACCCTTATATGAAAGCCCCTCATGTCGATTCAGTGCTTGTGCAATAATTTAGGCAACTTTAAAAACACATGTCGGGGGGTGGGCTGGGATGGGAGTAAAAGGCAGAAAACTGTACTTGAACAATTAAAATAAAAAAAACACGTGTCAACATACATGCTTAACTACAGACACAGACAACAGTGTGGTGATGGCCTGCGGGCGGCGGGGGGGGGATAAGGACCAGGGGGAGGTGGGCAAAGAGGGAAAAATGGGACACCTGTAACAGTATTAACAATAAAGTAAAAATACAGAAATAAACATCAGATACTGTGCTTTTTACAAATACAGTCTACTCTACCGTAACATGACAGAATTTAAAGAAACACTGCATTTCAAAATCACATATAAAAACAACTGTTTCCAAACAGAAATAGGAGTTGGGGGGCAAGGGAATTTCAGGTTGCAGTAAGAATGATTTTTCTTTTAGGCGTATTAATAATAAAGGCACACTGTTAGCTGTAAGGTGTGTTAGAAAACCTAAACATCTCTGCGAAACCCTACAACTGATGACACCTCCCTTCGGCCTCCCTTCCCAGCACTGTCACCGGCACGGCTCTTTCCAACTCCCGTCTGGACAGACAAGAACGACTCGGAGCAACAGTGCTGACTGATCAGGGTCCCCCCGCCCACACCACTAGCCCCTACCTTGTCGTCTGACTGTATTGTAACACAAACAGTAGTCTGCCTAATTAAAATTGTGCTTCTTGATTAATCCATCCCATTAGAGTAAATTCACGTTACAAACACACAATCTGTAAGACAGGCAGGTGTAGTGTTTACTCTTCCCAACAACCTTATTATGGAGGCACTATTACACTGCAGCCCTGTATCATTTATGAGCACATAAAATAGGGAGACATTATTCAACAGCACAGACCACTGCATCCAGTCACTCTGCTCATGCATGAGTCTATGGTCCAGGGTGAGCTTGGGACGGGAGGGAGAGTTCTCCTGCTCCCTCAGTACGAATCAGTCTCTCACCCTTCCAAACTACGAGATACCTGGAGTGTAAGTCTAAAGTTCACAGGGTAACTGTGAGTATAAGCAAACTTTACCATACTGCTATCTTCAGAAGCACATTTACAAAGAGGACAAGTGGCCTGCTCAAGGTTACAGCTGTCTGCCTCTACTTAAAACAAAGTTTTTGCTATTATTTCCAAATACTTTACAATGCTCAGTAAGGATGCATTTTTAATTCAGTGTTTTGGGTCCATGTGAATCTTAAGCAGCAAAGTAAAAATACCCATTCCAACTATGCCCCCATCTTTATCAAGTTCGATACACTGCCAGGCTTTTATGACACTGCTCTGAGGCCCACATAAAGGAAAATCCAAAAGCCAAGCATTTACCCTGGTTATCACTTTCAAAATCCACTGCAGGTCTCTGACAATTACAAAATGAGTCATGTTCTCAAACTTTTTGATCTCAGAACCAGGAAAATCTCATAAGGAAAAAGATAATCAAAGACAGCAACTCCATGATGATACAGATGTTGGAATTATTAGACAAAGACCTTACAACAGGTATTAAAACTATACCCCACTAAGTAAGGACAAACACCGCCCTGACTGGTGTGGCTCAGTGGACTGAGCACTGGCCGGTGAACCAGAGGGTCACCGACTCGATTCCCAGTCACAGCACAGGTCTGGGTTGCAGGCCAGGTCCCCAGTAGGGGGCGAGTGAGCAGCAACCACACACTGATGTCTGTCTCCCTTTCTTTCTCCTACCCTTCCCCTCTGTCTAAAAATAAATAAGTAAAATCTTAAAAAAAATAAAATTTAAAAAATGTTTTAAAAAAGTAAGGGTAAACACAAGTAAAAATGAATGGAAAGTAGAAAGCTTCAAGCAAAACCAAAAAAAATTTTTAATGGAAAAACACAATAATGAAAATTAAAAATTCATTGGGCATGCTCACTAGCAGAATGAAGATGACAGAGGAAAAAGACAGTGAACTTGAAGACCCATTAATAGAAATTATCCAATATGAAAAGCAGGAAGAAAAAAAATTGAAAAAAAATAAACAGCCTAAGGGACCTGTCGGATACTATCAAAAGACCTGAAATCTGTGTCACCAAAGTCTGAGAAAGAGAGGATAAAGAGTATTGGAGAAAAAACACATTTGAAGAAATAAAAGCTGAAAACTTCCTAAATTTGGCAAAAGATAGATGCAGATTCAAGAAGATCGGCAAACCCCAAAGAGAACAAATGAAAAGAAATTCACATCTAGACACAGCACAACTGCACTGCTGAAGTCTAGGAACAAAGGACCAAATCTTGAAAGCCAGACAAGAACATATTACATACAGTGACGACTTGAGTGACTACAGATTTCCTATCAGAAATGATGCAGACCAGAAGGCAATGGAATATTTTTCAAGTGCAAAAGAAAATAAGTACCAACCTAAATTCTGTATCTAGTGAAAATATCTTTCAAGAAAAATTGCAAAATAAAACAGTCAGGTGAAAGAAAAAGAGGATGTTTCTTAAAAAAAAAAAAGAAGAAGAAGAAGAAGAATGTGCTGCCAGAAGATCTGCTCTAAAAAAATGCTTAAAACATTCTTTAGCCCTGGCCAAGTGGCTCAGATGGTTAGAGCATCCTCCTGTATACCAAAAGGTTGTAGGTTCGATTCCCAGTCAGGGTACATCCGTAGGTGGCAGGTTTGATCCCTGACTGGGGTGCATATAGGAGGCAACCAGCCAAGTTTCTCTCTCACAAGAAACAAACAAACAAAACAAAAACATTCTTCGGGTAGAAGGGAAATGATACCAGAAGGAACCTGGAACTGTAAGAATGAACAAGTAGCAACAGAAATGGTAAATACAGTATGTGGGTAAATTTAAAGTATTTTTTTCCTTTTAAGCTCTTTCAAATATATGTGATGTTCGAAAGCAAAAGTTTTCAATGTTTGTAGATGTAATACATATGACAAATACAGCATGAGGTGAAAAGTAAAGGAATGTTATATGGTGGGATGTTTTCAACATTTCACTTAAAGTGGTAAAATAAATATTAATTCTAAGTGCACTATAAAAAGCCGTGTGTGTGTATGTGCAGTAATCTCTAGAGCAGGGGTGTCCCATGTTTTGGAGTCTCTGGGCCACACTGGAAGACGAGTTGTCTTGGGCCACACATTAAATACACTGCAACAAGTAATCACATAAAAAACACCTCATAATATGCCCTCGCTGGTGTGGCTCAGTGGATTGAGTCCCTGCCTGTGAACTGAAAGGTCACCAGTTCAATTCCCAGTCAGGGCACATGCCTGGGTTGCGGGCCAGGTCCCCAGTTGGGAGCGTACAACAGGCAATTGATTGATATATCTCCTGCACATCAATGTTTCTCTCCTCTTTCTCCTTTTCTTCCCCTCTCTATAAAAATAAATAAATAAAATCCTTAAAAAACTGTTTTAAGTAAATTTACGATTTTGTGTCGGGCCACATTCAGAACCACCCTGAACCACATGTGGCCTGCGGGCCGCAGGATGGACACCCCCGTTCTAGAGTAAATACTAAGATACTATAGAGATAGCATCAAAAATTCAGTAAAAAATTAAAAATACTAAAAAAAGTTCAAATAATCCAAAAGGCAATACAAGAAAACAATAAAAAGAGGAAGCAAAAACAAATATTGAATAGACAAATCCAAATTTAACACAATGACATTAAATTTAAAGTCTAAAAATACCAATTAAAAGGCAGAGATTGTGAGAACAGATTTAAAACAAGACCTATTTGCTTATCTTCAAGGAACCCACTTTAAATATAATGCTACAAGTAGAACAAGTAGACAAGAAAATCTGCCAGGATACAGAACTGAACAATGCTCTCAGCCAGTGGATTTAATTGATATTTATAGACCACTCTACACAAAAACAGCAGACTGTACGTTCCTTTCAAGTGCATATAGGAGTTCCACCAAACCAGAACATGAAAAAGCACAGTAAATTTAAAAAACCTAAATCATGCTAGTTATGTCTCTGACTATAAAGGAATTGACCTAGAAATCGTTAATAAAAACAACTGTAAAATATTCAAGTACTTGGATATTTTAAATCACTTCTAAATCACAGGAAATGAGCAGAAATCAATTAAATTGAAAACAGAAAATAGGGGGAAAAAATGAAACCAAAATCTGGTTTTATGAAATGATAACAAAATTGATAAACCTCTAACCAAACGGATCAAGGAAAAAGACAAAAGGCACCAATTATCAGTATCAGGAATGAAGGAGAAGCGATCACTAGAGATTCCAGACATTCAATTACGGGACTATGTCAAACAACTCTAAGCCACAAAGTTGACACCTAGATAAAACGGACCCACTTCTCAAAAAACACAAACTACCGAAAGTCACTCAAGGAGAAGAAACATGGAGAGTTCTCTAACTAGTAAAGAACTGAAAATCTTAGTTTAAAACATTCTCAAAAACATTTCTAAGGAACAGTCCTGGAATTATTTCTAAAAGGAACCATCTTATTGGATTCGCAGAGAAAAAAAATCATATATAGACTTTCCCTCTTTTGATACATACTTGCATTCATTTGATGACTTTAAGATTTAAAAGTCTAACTTGATTGATATAAAATGTACAAATTTCCACTGATTGCAACAAAAAGCTATACTGTGTAGTACTCAACTCAATTTTTATCTATACCTGATCTCATTAACGTGAATTGTACAGCCACTCTTAAAGGAGTTTTGCTTATCAAAGTAAATCAAAGATACTACTTTGTACTCCTACCAAGTGAAGTATTAACTATTAACTATACAAGAGGTCAAGAGTATTACTTTAGTAAGTACTCAAAGACAAACATACTAATGGCTAAATCCCATAATGCAAGATCCTTCAAACAACTGAAGTGATCCTTAAAAGTTGTACAAAAATCAAGTTATCTACTATTTAGATCATTTACTGAAAAGTGCTAGAGAAGTATTACATGAGATTGAACCATATGACATCGCCAATTTTACCAGCCCATTCAACTGTTTCCCGCTTCACCTGTGATTCAGTCTTCTCACGAGTGCTACTCCCTCCTACCAGGATGGTGTTATTAATTACCGTGGGCGTTGGAGACTGAAGTTCTCTCAACATCTACCGAACATACTCCAGACATTTTTCACAACAAAGGTTATTTACAAATCTAGGCTAAGAACAAGTACCAGTAAAGGAGTAATTTACATGGCTACAGAACCTTTGGTTTACTTCTACTTTTCACGAGTCTGCTATTTTTAATTCTTAAAAAAAAAAAAAAAAAAAGCCCTGCTATCGGATGCTTTGATTCACTATAAATACTCCGGCCTATAGCCATTTCCTGCTACTCTCTTCCCTCCGCTCCCCAGCCACCCTAGGCTTTTTGAGGCTCCTTAGACAGATAAGGACTTACACTCCAAGACCCCTGTACTAACTGTTCCCTCTACCAAGAATGCTCTTCTCAATGAATTCCACATGGCTCACCTCATCTCCCTCAGATGTCTGCTTAACTGTCATCTCCTCAAAACGACCTTTTCTGACCATTTTATTAAAACAGTACCCCCACTACAAACCACTGTATTCCCTCCACCCCCCGTTTCCTGTCTGTCTGCCCCCACCAGAACATAAACGAGAAACCTTTGCTTTATTCATTGCTACATCCCCAACCGTCTTGAACAGTAAGAGGCTCTGAGTAAGAATCTGCTGAACGAGAGTGCACAAAGACTGTATATACGACTTCAATTAAAAGTTCTGTTACAGATACTAAAAAAAGCTAAGAAACCAGTTTGAAACCCTGCACGCTCTGCTACTCAGAATGAAACAACAACCCTTTAGAAGAAAATATTTTATTTTCAACAAGATATGCAGACAAAACATTAATGCTAAGCGCATGCATGCTGCAAGTCCATCGGTACAGAATGCTTTGGTTTATCACAGGAGACTCGCCCAGGTCATTTGCCCATGACCAGAAATTAGAAATTCTAGCTGAAGACACTTAAGGAATAACAGAGACCAAGCTGACCTATTAATGATACTCAAGTATTAGGAAATGCAGAATATTGGAAGTGTCGGCCACTTAGAGACACTGAGAGAGAAAAAAGTCCTAAATGAACTGCACCCCTTTTCTTGGCTCCAGGGATGGTATGAACACTCAGTCTGGGGGTGCAAGGGGGCATGGAGTTTGGGAGAACGAGGCCCGGACTTCCGACTTCAGGGGGAGTGGTGTACCCGAGCCACCCTCCAATCGACAGATTTTGCCTCAGGAGAAACGGGTTGTTGACCGTGCCTACCCGCTGCCAAAAAGGCTTGGGGAGAGTTGAAGAGGGTAGACCCCTCCCCTTCCCCAAGGTAAGCCCGGGCCCCAGCAGGGCTCCCCAGTCTCCGGCTCACCCGGCTCCCGGTTGATCTCGATGTCGAAGTGGCACTGCGGCCGGTCCTGCGCCCCCATCGCTACCGAGGCGGCGGCAAGAGCTAGGAGAGAGGGGGGGGAAAGCGGTAAGGTCTGAGGCCAGGGCGAGGGCGGGGCGGAACCCGAGCCTTGGTCGCCTCGCGCCTCCCTGTCGCGACAGCGCGGGAGGGTGAGACGGGGCCCTCTCTCGCCCCGGGCCCACCGGCTCCCTTACTGCACGCACACACAAGCGGGCTAGCTCTTCACCTGGCTGGCCTCCAGCCTGAGCAGCTCCCCGTGCACAGACGAGAAAGCGCCGCCACGCCTGCCGGAGCCCAACGCCGATAACGGACCCCCCCACCCCCTTCCCAGGGCCCGGCCTCCCGGTGCCACGCTAAACCCCGCGAGAGTCGGGGCACATACCGCGAGAACACAATCTCCAAGGGGCTCTTTAACCGAAACGAAGCGCACGTGGGCGTGCCTGAAAGCTTTAGCGAAGCCTCCAATTTGGCGCTCCTATAACGGAGCTGGTCTTTTATTGTCCCGCCCATTTCCTCTTTACCGTAGGAGTCAGTTGTCCAATCTGGGAGCCCTGGGCGCGCCTGCGCTCTCTACTTTGTCTCGTCCCCCCACTTTCAAGGGCCGTGAGCTTCCGCTCCTCTCCTGATATCGCGAGGCTTCGTTGTTGACAGCTGCGAGCTAGTTGTGTGAATTAAGTCGTTGAGGCTTAAGTAAGCCCGCCTATCCTTTGGCCTTTTTTCTTTTTCTCAAGAATTCACCTCAGAGAACTTTTAGGCTGAGGTGCGTGTTCGTTCCGCCGGGGCGGCAGCGTCACTGGGATAGTTTCTGTTCATGACAGTTTTACATTTTGTATGAATCAGTTCAAGTCCTTCGCCCATTTTTGAATCGGGTTCTTCCTCTTGATGAATACGAGAGTTCCGGATACAAATGTTTGTTACACAGATGACATATGTCTGTTTTGAATGTAAGGTCTGAGGGCGGGGCGGAACCCGAGCCCCTGTCGCCCCGCGCCTCCCTGTCGCGACAGCGCGGGAGGGGGAGACGGGAACCCCCCCCCCCAAATGTTTTGTTGGTGTAGGATTGCGAATAGTGTCTCCCAGTCCTGGCCTTGTCTTGTCGTTGATTTGATGGTGGCTGTGCAAAGCAGTTTTTAATTTGAAGTCATTTGATCGATTTTTTCCCTTCGATGTCCCTGGAGTTCAGTTTCTTCATCTGTAAAATAAGCAGGATGGAATACCTTCTAAGTGCCCTCCTTTGTCAAGAGTTGTTTATTCTGTCCTGTGAGTTGAAGTTATATTTCAGATGATTTGAAGGGAAGGCATTCTACTTGGTCTGTGGTTAAGGCGAGTCAACTTCTGCGACAAGGCAGCCCTTAGCGTCCACCAATAGGACTGATACCTCCTCCTTCGTCCTCAAGAGCCGTAGAAAATTGGTATCCAAGGGGTTTACAAACTCAGGCTTGGTTTGCCTCTGATTACCAGGAAGGAGAATCCTTGGTAGGAATTTTCTGGTAATAATTCTGGGTATTTAGCCTCAGAGAGGGACCACACCAGCAGCTGGGACTTCAATGCCTAGGACGTTGACAAAACTAATCAGGAGTGCTCGTGCCGACACTTAGATGAAATAGATAGTTTTCTAGAAAATAGAAATCGCCATATTTGACTCAAAATTAATGGCAGGATTGAATAAAACATAACCATTGAAGAAATTAAAGTAGTAATCCCAAGTCTCCCTGCAAACAACTATGTAAGATGTTCTGACACAGCCAAATGGGAAACTTGATTATGGTCTAGATTTCAGATGAAACCAAGGAAATATATTTAATTTTGCTAGATGTGATAATGAAATTTCGGTTACATAAGGAAATGTCTTTGGTTTATTTAGAGACGAATACTGAAGTATGTAAGGATGAAAACACATAATATCTACCTGTGATTTGCTTTAATATACTTCACCAAAGAAAAAAAGAAAATGCATTTTAGAGTAAATAATGAGTGAAACAAATTTGGAAAGTTTTTGATAACTGTTGCCTCCAGGTGACAGGTATAGGGTGATTTTTGCACTGTGTTTTCTGCTTTTGTATATGTTTGAGATTATTCATAATAAAGCCATTAAGAACCACAGTCTTCCTTTCAAAAAACACAAGCTCCAAATTGTTTCATGGGCAGATTTTGCCAGACCCTCAAAGATCAACAATCCCTTTCTCGATCAGAATATTTCAGAAAATAGAAAAAGAGAGAGAGCTACCTAAATTATTTTGTGATATCAAGACCAGACAAAGACAGGACAAGATAGTTATAGACCAATCTCATTATAAACATTAATTTAAAATCCAAATAAAATATTATGAAATGTAATTTAGCAGTTTTTAAACCCCCCAAATGCTCATGACCTACTTGGCTTTAACTCGGAAATGCAAAGATGGTTCAACATCAGAAAACCTATTCCTATAATTTGCCATATGGACAGATTAAAGGAGGAACACATCATTTTCTCAACGGTGCATTGGTTACCAATCTGTTGCCTCTCAGATCCTTCAGTGTATCCTCTGTAATACACGATTCAGCTTCAAGCAGGGATTCCTGCTCCAACCTCTTCCTAAAGTAACTTTTAGACTCTTACGACTCAGAGAAGGGAGAAAAGAGGTGAACAAAACGAGAGAAAAGGAATAAACAACTCTACCTCGTTTGCCAATACTGTTTTGAAAAAATAACATGATATTCTAGATCTTAAATGGGAAATTGTGCAGAAATGAATTAATATTATAGTCCTGAGGCTGCTGTCGTTAGAAAGGCCTGCTTACAAGGCTGGCCCTTAAGTGGAACCTGGGAACTTGAATGGTAATCGGTTTCCTACACTTAGAGGATATTTTCGTTATATGATAAGAGTGCCTCACTATGTCTAAACTATTTGTGTAAACAAAAGCGTCTATGCTGAGCACCTGCTCTCCTTTCGGGAATCTGGGATGTAGGTATGTGCTAGGCAGAAGATGCGTTTGTTCCCAGCTTGTAACGAAAACTTGGGCACTGAGTCTGTAATGAACTTCCCTGGACAACCTGTGTCCCATGTTGTCACAGTGCATCCCTGGCTGAAGTGAGCTTGTCCTTTGGGACTCCACTGGGAGAGGGAAGTTTGAACCTAATTTCCTGTGGGCTTTGTCCCATGTGCCTTTTCCTCTGCTGATTTTACTTTGAGTTCTTTTGCTAATAAGAAGTCAGAGTACAACTATGTGCGCAGTCCTGTGAGTCTTTCTAGCCAACCATCAAACCTGGAGGGAATCTTGGGATCCATGGCACAGAAACAATTATCACCAGAATTTAATAACAAAATGTATCTATATTGAAAATTTGGGAATACATATTTTGAAACCCTGTATTTTTTGGTGGAAAAATGAGTAGACCATTTTATGCAGTAAATGAAAATGTATATTTTGCTAGAATAACGTCCTCGTGTTAGTCAAGATCAGATTGACTTTCTCCAGGTGGGGCAGGGAACTTGGCCGTGGCATCTTTAAGCTTGTATCTCATAGCCCTGCAACCTGAAGGGTAAGCATTTTTCCTGCCAGCACCCAGTGAGCAAAACCCTGGGGAGAGATTCTGATTGGCTTGATGAGGTTCATATGCCCATCTCTTGATGGCCATGGCAGTGGGCAGGTATCATGATCGATCAGCTCAAGGTGGAGCCATCACCAGGAGAAAGGCATGGGGGCGTGGCAGCACAGAGATGGCCACGGGGCAATGGCTTCAAACTACAAAATCACGTTCATTGTGGGAACTACACCCATCTTTGGCCTTTTAGGTGTCTTTTTTGCCACTGACTTGTTTTAAAGCATGGCTACATCTTCATAAATGTCTGCGCTTCATTCTCTTTAGGGGCTAGTCTGGATCCCATCAAATTCATATGAAAACCCCTCCACAACAAACACTTCCTGTCAGATAGGGTCCTTACTCGTTTTTTATCGATCCTACTTGTTTATTTGTTTCATTCTCTAAATTCTGCTTTGCGTCCTTGGCTCTGACACTGGTTTTTGCAAATAAATTGGGTTTGGGTTAAAAAAAAAAAAATTCATCTGCCCTGGGGCTGACAGAGGCTGTGTTTGCTGGGCCGGTCCGTCTGGGTCTGCCCACCAGGAGTAAGGCACTAGACAGCTGGGGTCTTGGTTGTTTTCGTCAGAAGACTCTGAGACTCAGTGGTGTGAGGGCCAGTTGCTAACTTAGGAAGTGACCCCAGGAAACTATTCCGGGAGTGGTGACGTGAAGCAGGGAAGGGGGCCAATAAAGAGGTGCTGTTGAGCCAGTCGCCACAGCAGGCGACAAGAGTTTAATCCCGCTGGGGAGCTCAGGCCACCACCGTGGAACGACATCTCAGAACTGTTCTTACGGTGGGGGCGGGGATACTGCTACTCCATCTCCTGAGTCATTAGTGGAGACCTGCTCCCGGGGTGATAAATGCCCAGGTCCTTCTGGCCTGCTACACCTGGGGGAAGCAGACTTCCAGCTTTAGGAGAAAGTCCTCAGAAGAGAGGTGCAGATATGGACTGTTGGGAGCCAGCTGGACCACAAAAGAAAAAGTTCAGCGAAGTTGGAGTCAAGTTCAAGAAATGAGAGTGGGATGCTGATAGGCTCTGCTATCACTGGCAAATTTTGAGGACAAAGGGGTGTTGCGTTAAAAAGCATACTTTTCTATGATGTAGAAGCGCTTGATAATTTCCACTTGGAGTTCCGGCACCACAACATCTTGCCCTGCACGGCGGTGCCCTGGTCTGGGCCGGGGCATGAGTCTCCTCCATCTTGCCAGGCTCATTAGGAGCCCCCTGAAAGCAGGGCCCAGTGCCTCTCCTCCTCTCTTTTCCTCACTGTAGAGCCCGGCGCAGTCCTGGTCAAATGAGGACTCACGTTATAATTGAATGGATGACTACATAGGTGCGCACTGCTCTATAAATGGACTCAAGAGAGGACAAAAAAAAAAAAAAAACAGTTGGAATGGAGGGTCTTTGCATAGCTGTTGCGCCTGCCTGCACTAATGATCTCGTATCAGGTTCCTGGTTATTCATATCTCAGCTGCAGTATTACTCAGGTCATCCCTGATTCCATAACTGAAAGTGGCTCCCCACTCTCCAGAACATTCCCTATTGTAATTCTCTGCAGAGCACTTATTGCCATGTGAAGCTTTCCTCGATTATTTAGTTTATTGTGTGTCCCCCCCATAAATAGATTACTTATACTGTATTGTCTTCTTTATACTGCAGTTTCCAGGAGAACAGGGACAATGTATGGCTCCCTCATGCTGTGCCCTCAGCACATAATAGTTAATCAATAACTATTGTTGAATGAATGAGTGAATGAAGACAGAAATGAGAACCCTCCTTGGATCCTAGACTCATACTGAGATTTAGGAGAGAATGTCCCAGTGATTGAAGAGAACATGTAGATTCTAGGGGATTCTGTGGGATTTTCACTGGGAGCAGATTCACTAAAAATTGCTTTTATTAAAATGGAATCAAAACGACACTATGTGTGAGGTTTAGTAAATAAAATGAAGATGTACACAGATCGTCCTCACTAGTCAAAGTTCATCACAAAGGCTCAAGGACACGTGAGAGAGCACTGCACATCACCTCCTCCCTAGGCAAGTTGTTACTTGGAGTCCCCAAACTTCATACTGGGATGTTAAGAAGCCTCCTGAGAAAGTGGAAAAATAGCTTAACATTTCATGAAATAAACCTGACCTCAAATCATCTCCTTCCTTTGTCTTATTTACCGTATCCTCATCCCAGGAGAATCTAATAATGACAAAAGTCACCAGTTACAAATCCAGGTTTGGACATCCAGGACAACAGGCTCTGCTGTTCGGAGAGCAGCTTGACCCGGACAGTTGGAAAAGGACAGCTGGGTGGAGTAAAAAAGTACGCTGGAAGCAGGTGGCTGAGAAGACAGCTTACACTGTCTGGGTGGGTTTGGTCTGTGCCTTCCAAATCATCTTTCACTGCTATACTGAGCTCTCTGATCTTCCAAAGGGAGGGCAGATGCTTGTGCTTCGGACTCTCTCTGAAGCAGACAGGCAGAGATGGGCTGGGGCACAGATGGCGACAGCTAGGCAGCCTGTGTCAGCTTCTCCAAAGGGTCTCCCCAGAACAGGGCCTTCTGGAGTGCAGGGTAAACTGTGGCTAAAGCAGCCTCGCTGTTCTCGAGGCATCTCAGGTGCCTGGATTCAGTTCTCTACACAAGGACTGAAATACCTGAGACAAAGGGAGGGGAACACAGCAGGTCACAAACTGCTTCCCTCTGAGGGAGAGCTGGGCTTCGACATCAAGGATATATATTCCCTCTGCCATGCATAAGCTGCACTTGAGTGCTGTAGGCCACCCTGGCTTGCTCAGAGCCCACACTCTGCAACATGGGAGCCTCTGGTGCTGTCACAGACCCTCACCCAGCTTGCCTGTAGCAGACAGTTCCTTGTTTAACTTATTGGGAGAGAGAGAGGGAGAAACAGACAGACACATCAACCTGCTGTTCCACTCATCTATGCACTCATTGATTACTGAATGTCCAGCTGGGGATAGAACCCGCAATCTTGGCATATCCAGATGCTATTCCGTGCCACCTGGCCAGGGTTGCTTTCTACTTTCTGTCTCCTCTGACATCTGGGTCCCTCTTGGCCACAAAGGGGGCTTGCTAGAGTAGGAGGAGTCAATTCCCCTGCAGGTGGTGTCTCTCCCCCACAACCAGTGTCTCTCAAGTGGACAGTTCTGGGACGTCCTGCATGCTTAACTGAGGTCCCAACAGAAATGAGCCCCTGCTGAGATAATGCAGTTGACAGCCGGGTACTGATGTGTTAGCGCTGTGTGTCATCTGAGGGCTCTGACCCTTTCTAGGTCTTCTCGGGCCTGGGAGGCAGCTTGTTCTTTGCTCCCTCCCCCATTCTGTCAGAACAGCCACCCACCCCTACCCCCCGGCCGACCAATGTGTGGATCTTGTTTCAAACAAATCAACAAAGACATTTTCTGATAATTAAAGAAAACTGAACATTGACAGGGTCCAAGACACACTACTACAAAATATGGCACCTTGGCCTATTGAATATTTTAAGCTGAAGGAACTTGAGAAATGGCAGGTGCTGGAAGGATTCTCTGACGTTCCCTAAAGCCCTCCATATACCCAAAGAAGCATTTTTATCTTTGAAAACTGAGGGTCACAGAGAATTTGAACAAACAAGCCTAAGTTTACCCCAGTTCACTACACTTAGCGCTTACTCCTTTGTCCTAGACTTTCTACTCTCTTATCAAACCTAGTAAAAATGCTCAGGTTTAACTGCTTCTTTGGGTCTTCATTTCCTTATGAAGTCTCTCCCATGTCATGTAACATGTTTATTAAATACATTTGTATGCTTTTTCCTTTTGAAGATTTTATTTATCTTCAGAGAGAGGGTAAGGGAGAAGAGAGAGAGAGAGAAACATCTATTGGTTGCCTCTCACACAACCCCAACTGGGAGCAGAGCCTGCAACCCAGGTATGTGCCGTGACCAGGAATCGAACCAGGACCTTTCACTTTGGTGGGATGACACTCAACCAAGCCCCACTGCCACATCATTCAGGGCTTGTATGCTTTCCTTTTGTCATCTGCTATGGAGGCCCAGCCGAGAGCATTAAAAGAACAGAAGAAAAAAGGTATCTGTCCTCCCCTATAACATCATCTACTGTTAGATGATATTAGATAATAATTAGGGACTACTATGAATTTTCCTAGCAATGATAATGGTGTTGTTACGTACATTTTAAAGTTTCTACAGCTTTCCTGGAAAAGGAAATGGAATACTTAATACACGAAAATTTCTAGACCTCACCATCAGTCTTTTGTGGAAAGGCAAACTGTTTCCAAGCAACCCGAAAACCATAGTCAAGGGGCCCACGACTAGAAACCGGGAGAAAGGAGAAGGCGTTCAGCCGGCAGGGCCTCAGTCAGGGGTCTCACCAGTTCCTGCTGGTAGCCAAGCACCTGCTCGGCTCCCTCTTCAGGCTGAAACTACGAACTCGGACCTGAAGATGTGCGTGGTACCTCTGTTATCCAAACACACCTATTTCAGGAAAGAAAACACCGGGAGGCAACTCGATTGGGGGAATCTGCTTAATTGTTAAAAATAAATATTTACATCGAAATACAGTTAATTTAGTAGCTTCCTTTACATCTTCACACTTTGAGAAGAGCCACAAGGGTTTCCTTCATGTTTTCAGCAGTTGCATTGTTAAAGATCCCACCTCCATTTCATAGGAAATGGATTACATTCAGCTACTCCCACAACAGTCGGCTGGAAGATTACTCCATTACTTTTGAAGGACTGGTTGGGTTGGCATCTGCAATGGTAGCCAAATAAATGAGATTTCTGTGTAACACATGCTGGTACCTAAGGGTGAAAAACAGCAAAAATTACAGTTTTGTTTTTATTGAATAGGAACTAACAAATGCAAAAATTTACGCGCTCACATGGAACAGCTCATCCACTGACCGGATGATTCAGTGCCGTCAACCTTCTCGTTTAACACATTCAAGGGAAATATGTGCGGAATCTTACCTTTTTTCATTTATTTTCATTGCTACCTCCGTAGGCCAAGGCTCTATCACTTCGTGCTTAGACTATGGTATTGGACCAGTCTCCTGACTGGTCCCTCTGCTCTACCTCTGTACCTCTGTTCTGCACATTAGCAGCCTGAGTGATCACTGTACAATTTAAATGAAGATCATGTCTTATGCCTGTTTAATACCTTCCAAAGCCTCCCACCTCATTCTAAGTAAAGCTGAGCCCTTTTCATCACCTACAAGGCCCTATATGATTGGAGCCTCTAGTTACCTCTCAGATCTCATCTCCTACTTCTTTCCCTTAGGTCACCGAGTTCTGGCTACAGTAGCCTCCTTGTTGTCGCTTCAAGATATCCAGCATGCTCCAGTCTGGGGGGGGCTTTTCCACCTCTTGCTCTGCCTCACAAACCTGATAGCTGGCTCCCTTACATCAAGTATCTCTACTCAAATGCCACATCAGAGATACCCTGTATAAAACAGCACCCTTCCGCCCACTTAACCTGTTTTATTCTTATTCAAAGAGTTATCAGCTTGGCCTAACAATGCCTAATCTAGAGGAATTAATCCTTCCTCTAGATTCCAGTGTCCGGAAGGTAAGTTCCATACCACCCGAGTTGCTGTTTGGGTAGTGATTCCTCAGTAGCTGAAACAGTGCCTGGTACTCAGTAGTAGTTAAAAAATATCTGAGCTTAAAGCACGGACGAAATACTTCCACGTGAGCTTCCTATAATAGCGATTCTCAATCAGGGAGTAGAGGTCCCTTCCCAAGAAGAAAAGTCAGACCAGAGGGCAGGACTCATGGCTTGTGCAATGAGAAAGAGCCCACTAGGAGATTCTGGTAACACGCTTACCCGTAAGTTGAGAATCGCTGCACCAAATGAAATGCTTTGCAACTATTTCCATACAGAAAAGTGAGTGTTTACTATAAACTGTAAAAACTCAAATGACCAAATGCCAGAGTTGAATGTAAAAACTTCCCCAAAGTGGTTATCTCTACTATTTCACTGAACTGTTCAGTGAGGGACTGTAGGTGATCTTCAGGGGGTGGGAAAAGCATGGCTTTCTTAAATATGACTTTAGTAACAATGAAATAATGTATTTCTCTGTAACAAATAGGGCATAATTCCTGGGCGACATTTAGAAAACAGACTATTTTCTCTCATTTTGATATATAACTAGAAAGCACATTAAATTACTGTGCAGAATTTACCTCTGGCTTAACTTGGAAATCTTTCACTGGTTTTTGTGTTACAAAGAAATAAACACAAAGGGAGGGAACTTAAAACCAAATGGTCGGACTCCCGCAACTTGGAAAAAGGATGGGCCAGGGAAAAAGGACCCACAGGAAAGCAGCCACCACGCTCATCTCCTTAGACTAGTTTCCTGCGGGCTTCCCTCCCCATCGCCGTTGTCATCAGCTGACATGGCTTCACGTGAAGAAGGCTTTGCAATGAGCACAATTTAAGTTTTGAAGAAGGTGCCACAGCTGACTCCAGGCTTCACACTGTACCGTCCCATGGTCTTGGGCAGGTAAGCAATGTCTCCGATCCTCATCTGCAAACAAACTCCCCAAACTAGTAGTTCGGGACAGCCGCTGTATCTCCACAATGGCTTCTCCTCCACTCAGAAGTAAGGGGACGGAGTTAGGGACTTACTGGACGCACTCATTCGCCCGGCCTTTGTTCTGATATTCCACGATACAGCGGATCAGCTGGTCATTCTCCTCCAGAAGCTGAAACATCAGGGAAACGATCAGTGCCACGCGACATCCAGACATTAAGTAACCTGCCCAAGGTCTCACAGCCCAATACTGTCCTCTCCTGGCACGTTCGCTTACTCCTACCCCTAACACTCAAGGCCCTAGGCAGTCTCAGCTGGGGCACCGCCCACTCCAAGACGCTTCCAAGGCCCGCAGCCCTTCGGTTCACCACTAAGAAAGCCTTCCTCTTTGCGTTAGCGCTCACCCGCTGGATCGTCTCCTGGTTGACTTGCGCCTTGCCTCTCAGCCAGTCTGGTACGAAGGCCACAGACATTGAAGGAAGCCAGGCTGGAACCAGGACGGAGGCCCGGTGAACCACCGCAAAGCTAGACCACAACCACTCAGCAGCTCCAGACACCGTACGGCTGCAGCAGGACCCACAATAGATGCGGGTTTACGTTTTCCACGTTGATTGGTCCCTCCCCGCTTAGAAGGCGGGAACTGGCGGAACGTCGTTTGTGATTGGACGCGCAAGAGGAACTCTCAGCGCCCCTCTCGGGCCCGCCCCTGGGCCCTTTGCGTTTGCGCAGTCTGGAAAGCTAGCTTGGAGGCGGGGCCGACATCAGCTCCTTGATTTTTATCACACTGTGCAGTCTGCATGCGGGAGTACCGTGCCTGGGGTCACTAGAGAATCCTGGCTGGAGCCCAGATATCTGGTTCCAAGTCCACTCCTCTTTCGACATAATTCTTGTGCCTCCAGGCTTCCGTCTGGAGCGTAAACCCTGGGCATTTCATTGTGCCAAGCCAAAGCCCGCAGGGCAAAACACTAGTGAGAGAGCTTTATTCTTTCCTGAGGGAGAAACTCACCTCTATGCCTGTTTTTTCTTTGGGCAATAATAATGCTTTATTAGGTTTACAACCCTAAAAAGCACCATTATTTTCTCCATTTTACAGATGAGAAACCATAACTCACCTGCTGAAGTTCTCGTAGCTACTAAGGGCAAAGCCACTATGTAAACGCAGGCAATCTGGCTTCAGAATCCTCACATTCTTTACCACTATCCTACACTGCCTATGCACTATCCTGTAAAAGTGGTTTGCTGCAAGATACAGGGAGACAACTGGCCTACGCTCCGGAGCCATGTAGTTACTGTTGGCAAAAAGTAAAACTCTGAAGTGGCTGTCTTCTAGTTTGTCCAGCTCATCTACCGTGGGCAGAGGAACTAGGTTGGCTTTCCCTGGCAGCACGGAGTGAGCAGCAGTCACATCATTTAGGTGGGAGATCTTGGAAGCCTTTACTCCTCAAAAGAGGTCTGGGGGCAGTTCTGCTTCCTAGAGCTTCATTTCCCTGAGTGAAGGCCCAGATCCAGAGCAGACTCGTCTGCTTTTGCTGGGATTTCCCTTCACAATTCTTTTATTCAACCTTGTCAGGAAGCAGCTTTCATCCCATTTCACAGAGGGGTAAAGCCACTGAGAGAAGTGGGGCAACATGCCTAAGCTGGGCCAGGACTCAGGGTTTCCGGGTTCCCAGGTTTGTAGTGTTATCCCCCAAACAGGCTCCGTCCCCATGGCAAGTTCCCAGAGCTTCTACAGAAAACAGTGAATAGAGGAAGAACCATCAGGAGCAAAGTGCAGGACAGAAGCGCCTCTCTGGAGTGCACATAGCTCAGTGTGTATTTAATTAAACACGGGATGTGTAATTGTTTGATGGGTGCTCTCACTCTGCCGACCTCTCGTAACATAGTTGTTAGTGTCGAAAGTTCCTCGCTATGTACACAGTCCCTAGCATAGTGCCTGGCACGTAGCAGGTGCTCAAAATTAGTTGAGAGCATAAATGGATGAACTCCGCTTCCTAATCTCCCCTCAGCTGGTCATCCCTCTGTGAGTGTCTCCGACCCAGACTGGGGTGTGTCCCTAGACTTTGGCACCTCATCCAGGTTGGCAGGAGGCTGTGCTCTTTGGTTCGCCTATCTCGAGCCTCCCAACCAGTGGCACAGACGTCGGAACCCACGCCCGGGGCGTGTCGCGCCTTCACGCTGAACCTCCTTGCCTCCGTGCGTCAGTCCTGTCTGCTACTCCTGCAGGAATCGAGCTTAGACCACGAAGCCTCCTAGCACCTCGGACGTGGGAATTACAGGCTTGGACCTCAAACCCACGTGGGTGAGAGCCGGGAAACGGGAAGGTGGGAGGTGCGAGTCCAGTCACGCCCCCTCCGCTTTAGGGTCGCAGCCCTTTAAGAACCACTTCATTCCAGACGCTGCCGGGCAGGGCCGCGGAGGCGCGCCAGGATTGGTCGCTTCGGGGTGCGGGTGTTACTTAGCAGCAGCGAATGGAGGTTGCAAACTCGCGCACGCGCACCACCGCCTACCTGCGCCTGGGCGGCCAGTGACCTGGGCCGGGTCCTCCATGTGAGGTTAGATTGCGGAGGGGGCGGCAGGTGGCTCGGCGGCGCGGAGGGAGGCCGCTGATTGCCGGAGGCCGCCGTCGGGGCCAGGTGAGGGCTGGCGGGCGGAGGCGACCCGTTAGCTGAGAGCAGGCGGGGTCGGGTGTGGCGCAGGGCGGGCCTAGAGGTGGAGGCGGTTCCGGGCCCGCCCCTCTCTCAGGCCCAGCCTAGCCCCATCGGGCTTCTTGGGGCTTCCCAGAATCACCGGTTTCGTTTTATCCTGTGCGCTGCTCTTTAGACTCCGGGACGATCCCAGGCGCGCACCTGCAGGAACCCTCAGCTGATGGACGCGCGTGGAGCGCTGCTTCCTGTGGGAGGGGACGGGGTGTGTCCAAAAGAGAGAGCGGGCGATTATTTCCTTAATTATCCACGAAGCTCACGTCAGAGTATTGTTTAGTTTTCAAAGCAAACTTCCCCTAGCGTGCCGGTATTTTAAGACCTGGTTTACTACATACTGGATGCGCTAGATCCGCTTTTCTGAACATCAGGTGTAGGAGGGGGGTGTGTACTTTGGGTCCATTGTAAGCTTACATCTAGACCTCTAGAGCCAGGAGGATAAAGCACTCCGGGGAGAAATTAGGATGGAATAAATCAAAGCCACAAAAGATATTACCAGTGACGAAAAGTAGTTGGTGAAATCTGTGACATGGTCAGACCGTTGGGTAGGATAAGTGTTCATTCAATTTGATAAAGAAAGGAATTAATCCCGACAAAGATAATTTTAGCGAAATGAAAATGTAAGTAGTTGAAAATGATTTAATATTGCCAAACAGGATTAAAATTGACCTAATAGCATTTGCTCTGGAAAACACATCTTAGATGATGACGTTATAATGTTTATGTTTACACACACAGGAAATTTTGGGGTGCCAAAATTTTTTATTCTTCAAAGAGCTTCAGAGTCAACTGCATCTGAAAGGGGACTGACAGAGGAAAACTGATTTCTTCAAAGTAACACAATGAGTAAAGAGCAGTTGTAACAAGTGAAACCCTAGCCTTGGCTCCTGTTAACAGGTCTCTAATTAGTTTTCAGTATCAGCACCCTAAAAGAAGGCATCGTTTTAGAGAGAGTAGCTGTAATACCAAATACTGGATTTGAGAAGCGTTGAATAACATCATCAGTGTACAAGTTCCTAGCACAATGCCTGGCATATGATATTAGTTGCTGTCAAGTTCAGTCTCTTAATCTTAGCTCTTAACAAATGACAGTTGACTTCTACCCTCCTCCCCAAACCATCCCCAAGCAAAGTGGAAGGGAGGAGCCTGTGTGGTCTGCAGACCTTAAGTCCTGTAGCTGACCGTGAATCTGATCAGAGTTCACATTTTTCTTGTGTATTATGTTTGTGAGGAGTGGGCAATACGCCTTATGGTGAAAACTTGTGTTTGAGTATTTGTGTGCCAAATGAAACTTGTTTTGCTTGTTTAAATTACTGTTTTGCAAGGCCTGGTCATTTAATATTGTGTTTGTCTCCCCTTTTCTTTCTCTCTTGGAGGGAGGGAGGAGGAGTGTATGGGGCAAGGATTTGGGAGAAGTTTTAAGAGCAAAGGAGAGAGGAAAAACAGTGGGAACAGGGATGGCCTCCTGCTAGGCACAGAGTCTTTGCTGGCATCTAATAGGGGTCATCTATTTCACGAGCAGTTTATAAATAGAGCTGAGAAGAGGATTTAGGAAATGGGGAGGCAGATTAATATTTTAATCACACCTAGTAATACTTCGGGTGACGTATATTCAATTACAACCCCACTTTCTGCTTTTAAGAAATTCCATGTATGTACACCTCTTTCTATTTTTCTCTCCAACTAGAGATTGATTGTGGGGAAAATGTTCAAAATGCAAGCTGGGCGAAAGTGGATTTACAGTTGTGACTACTCGAAACATAGAGTTTATTCTTGGATTATTATTATTTATTATTGTATAATTTTCCGTATGAACAACTGTAAACCTACTTGCCCCATCCTGAATAGGCCAGAATATGGCAAGATCTGCAAACCACATTTCTGGTTTCAGTGAGCAGAAGTAAGGCAGCCTCTTAGGTCATCCATTCATTTGCTTAGCAGTTTTTATTGAGGGCTTCCTACTATGTAGTGGGCATGGTGCCAGGTTCAAGGTCCACTGGCTGTCAAGGAGCTGTTGAGACCTGGAAGACAGACTCATGTTTCTCTGTGAGCACTCTGAGGCTGCTTTTGTCCTTGTGTAATTGATAATATATTTTTCTGTAACTGTGGCCTGATTTCCCAGACTCATTACGCTGTTTTCCTGTTTAAAACCAAATGCTAGTTACCTGAAAGCGGCTTTTATGTTAATGAGCCCCGAGGTGATAGTACCTTTCCGACTGAGAATGTTATGTAGTTATGCAGCTGCTCACTATAAAACACACCCTCCAGTGTTCATGCATAAATCATCAGAACTACAGTTAATTGGAAGAAAAGGTTATTCTTCTAGTAGATATTGAAAAATGACATTTGAACATAAAAAGTCTGAGCATAGTTTAAGTGGTATAAAGACAAGTTAATACTCTTTTATCAGCGTTTAAAATACAAGTAATTATAGTCACAAGAAGTTGCAAAGATAGAACATTTTACACAGCTATAGTATAATATCAGATCAGGAAATTAACATTAATATAAGGTGTGCATAGTTCTTTTTTATTGATTTTCAGAGATAGCAAGTGTGAGCAAGAAACACGGGTTTGTTGTGTCTCTCATCTGTGCACTCATTGGTTGCTTCCTGTACGTGCCCTGCCCGAGGATCTGACCAGCAACCTTGGCGTATCGGAGCGATGCTGTAACCAGATGAGGCACCCGGCCAGGGCCAGCGTGCATGCTCCCTCAGATCCAGATTCCTGTGACCACCGTCACAATCGAGACACAGAACTATTCTGTCACCTCAGCAGTTTTCCCCTCACTGTCCCTCTATGGTCACACCCATACCCCACTTCCCCACCGTCCCCACCCTTGGCAACTACCAGTCACTGTAATTTTCCCATTTTGAGAATGTTACATAAAAGAATTCATATACATGTGACCTTTGAGACTGACTTCTTTTTTTTCACTCAGCTCAGTGCTCTTGAGATCCATCCGGGTTGTTCTGTGTTCCAGCAGTTTATTCCTTTATGCTGCTAAGTTTACATGGTATGAATGTACGGTGTTTTCTTTAACCGTTCATTATTTGTAGGACATTTTAGTTGTTTCCAGTTTTTGGCTGTTATGAATAATTTGTACACAGGTCTTTGTGTGGACATAAATTTCTGTTTCCCTGGGATAAGTTTCCAGGAGTGTGGTCAATAGATCATTTGGTATTTGCACGTGTAGTTTCACAAGAAACCATCAGACTTTTCCAGAGTGACTGTACCATTTTCCAGTCCCACTAGAAATGTGTGAGAGATCCAGCTTCTGCATGCTTGTCAGCATTTGATATAGTCACTTTTAAAGATTTTAGCTGTGCTGACAGATAGGTGGTATTATCTCACTGTGATCTTAAGTCGCATTCCCGTTAAGAGCTGGTGGTGCTGAACATCTTTTCACGTGCTCATTTGCCACCTGTGCATCCTCTTTGGCAAAATATCCATTCATGCGCTTTGTGCATTTCTGACTGGGTTGTTTCTTTAGTGTTGAGTTTTGAGAGTTCTTCATAAATTCCAGATACTATCTAGCATGCATGATCGGATGTATGGTTTACAAATATTTTTCTCCCAGGCTCTAGCTTGTCTTCTGATCCTCTTCACACGGGCTTCTGCAAAGCAAAAGTCTGGGGTTCGGTGCAATTCAATTTGCTGGTTTTTCTTTTATGGAGTACGCTTTCAGTGTCGTATCTAAGAAGTCTTCCCCGGATTCTGAAGATCTTCTCTTCCACTTTCTTCCACTTTTATAGTTTTACTTTTTTATATTTAAGTGTATGATACATTTTGAGTTAATTTTTATGTAATGTGTGAGGTTAGGTCAAGGTTCCTTTTTTTTTTTTTGCTGTAGATACCCATTGCTCCAGCACCATTTGTTGAAAAGACTATTCTTCCTCCAATGAATTGCTTTTGCACCTTCATCAAAAATCACTTGGCTGTACATGTAGGTACATGTGCTTCTGTGTCTTCTATTCTGTTCCGATGAACTATGTGTCCATTCCTCTGCCAGTACTACACAATCTTGATTACTGTAGCTGTATAATAATTTTATCTATATCTACAAACTCTCTTGTTGATATTTTTTATGAGAATTGCATTAAACCTATATATCAGTTTGCAGGAGAACTAACATCTTTGCTATGCTGAGTTTTCTAGTCCATGAACATGGTATATTTCTTCATTTAGGACTTCTCCGATTTCTTTCAGCAGTGTTTTGCAGTTTTCAATATACAAGGCCTGTACAGGTTGTGTTAGATTCACACCTAAGTATTAAATCTAAAAAATTATAGCTTTACTGAGATCATTTTTTGAGTGATTGTAAATGGTATGTTATTTTTGTTTCTACATGTTCATTGCTAGTATGTAAAAATACAATCACTTTTCGTGTGTTGACTGTTGATTGTAGGTTCAGTCTTGCTGAACTCAGTTTAGAGAACTCCTTTCCATCATTCTCTTGGAGCGGATACACTGGAAATGCCTTCCTCTCGTGTCCTTTCATCAGAGTATATTTTAATTTTCCCTTCACTCTTGAAAGAAATTTTTGCTGAAAATACAAAGTTCTGGGCCGGCAGTTCTTTTCTTTCAGCACCGGAAAAATGTGCATCCTCTTGGCTTCCGTGATTTCTGTGAGAAATTTGCCGTCCTGGGACCGGTTTCCTCCAAAGGTAAAGCGTCCTTTCTTGTCTCTTACAGGGTTTTCACTGTCTAGTTTCCCAAGTTTGACTGCTGTGGATGTGGGCCTGGGTTTCTTTGGGTTTCTCCTTCCTGGGATTCGTTCTGCTTTTTGAGTTTGCTGGTTTATGTCGTTTGCCAAATGTGGAAAGTTTCCAGACATTGTTTCTTTGAATACTTTTTCGGTCCCACCCACTTTCCCCTTCCTGCGGGGATCCAGTGAAATGAACATCAGATGATTGGTTATAGTCGCAAGGTCCCCGACGCCCTCTACCGCAGTTCAAAGTCTAGTTTCTCTCAGATTGTTCACATTAGGTAATTTCTGTATTCTGTATTCATGTTTACGGATTCGTTCTTCTGTCCCCTCCATTATGCTGTTAAGCTCATTCACCGAGTGTTTTTCTTAATTCACTTCTTTGGTGTTGGTGTTGTTATTGGAAACTTTTACTGAGGCCCTTTCCTAAATTACTGGCTAGTACCTGTGCAAAGGAATGGTTTGCGTAATGACCCTGCTTCTAAAAATCCCAAAGTATCCACTGGCTTACCTACAAAAATAACCTGCAGAACCCAGTGTGAGTGACTAGTCCCCGGGGCGCTGTAACGGACCCGAAAAGCACACGCTCTTTTTCTCTTCTGCAGTTCTCCTCTCCCTGCCCCTCCTTAGCTCTCATTCGTGGAACTCTAGAGGAGCACCCTAACACACCTATCTCCCTCCTGCATACCAGCTCAAGGCATCAGCGTCCTAGCATCGCTATTAATTTCTGTGTCTTATCTCCCTCCGTTGCTGGCGGCCAGGACCTAACTGTTCCCACCACTCCCAGAGACACACACGTGGGAACTCCGTTTTATTCACAGCGGCAGCCTCAGCACTTCTGTAGTGTCCAGCCTATTCCAGGCATTCAGTAATTTCTGAATATTCACCGAATTATAAAATAATTTGACAGCTGAAAACTATATGAGCTAATAATAAATAATTGAAACTATTCTTATTAAAATACTACTAGTTCTGTGTACCAATGAGGTTCTTTAACCTGGTGATGCGGTTCGCAGTGTCTGTTCTCTTGCGTACTGCTGTGGGATCTCCTCTTGCATTTGTGTCCTCCCCTGTAGTTTTCGCGTCCCCAGCTTCCTCTGCCACCCCAGCCAGGCCGAGGGTTTGGATGTGGAGAGATTAGAAGAGTGGCAGGTTATAGGCGAAGAATACACAGAGGTGACGAGAGCAGGGTGCATCCTGGGGGCTCCCCTTTCCTCCGGCTCACAGGAACTGAGATGCCAACTGAGGTTACACCCACCGAGTCCTTTGGAAGGAAAGCCCACCAGCGTAGGAACCCATTAACGTCCTCTCCGGTAGAGGAGCTGGTGAACAGGATCTGTGAGGCGGGATGTGCGGTGCGTGGACAGACCCGTCGGAGCTGTAATGTCCGGCTCACTAATCCCCGCTTGCCGGGCGGCCACGTGCACACGTGCGTGTCACGCCCTGTGCAGGCACCTGCAGAGTTAACAGATGGGGCTACAACGCAGCCGGGCTCTGCCGGCAGAACTGGTCCAGACTGCTTCTACACAGAGGAGTACCTTGTTCTGATTTGCCAAAGGCACCATGAGGGCTCCGGATCTGTTTCCCTTTGTTTCTTAATGGTGCCCACATATCGGGCCAAATATTTAGTATCTTACTGTAATATAATCCGCTAAATGACTTCCTTTAACCATCTGTAGGAGCTCAGTCATCGTTTTGAAGACTGGCTCTGTATCAGAGATTTGCAGAAATTGAAGAGGACACACTATACTCTCTCAGTTCCATTTTTGC